>BJBW01004370.1:86246-181601 GCA_004320125.1 Scolopax mira
TCCTTCCCTTGCCTTGCCTTCTCCTTCCCTTGCCTTGCCTACTCCTTCTCCTTCCCTTGTCTTGGCTTTTCCTCCTTCCCTTGTCTTGCCTTCTCCTTCCCTTGACTCTGCTTGCCTTCCTCTGCCTTTGCCTTGTCTTTCCCTCGCTTCCCTTGCCTTCCCCCTCGTCTTTGTCCAGGCTGGCAGGCAGCCTGCTGGTACGGCACAACCCTACTCTGGCTTGCAACCTGCACCAGACCTTTTTTGCTCTTGATTAAGAACAAATGCGGAGTGCTATGGCTCTGAACGCAGCTGCTCTGGAGCTGTGGCTTAGATCTGGGTTATTTTTTGCAGATAAATCCTCTTTTCTATCAGATTTGACATCAGGCAATCCCTCCAGATCCCTCTCTTTCTCCCTGTCTGACTTCCCCCTTCTCTTCTCTATCCTGTGTCTCTTTCCTTCCATCTGTGCCCTTCCCTCTATATGCTTTCCTCCTTTTTTCTTTCCCTATAGTCAGCTCTCTGTGAATTCATGTGCTCCCTTTTTGCTGCTCTGTGTCTCTACATTGCTCTTTGTGTGTGAATTTTACTGCTTTCCTTATGGTGTCTTTCTTCCCCCCCACCCCGGGTTGATTCTCTGTGGTCATTTCCAGAGTGCTGTAAGTTTATCAGAGAGCCCTCTCTGCCCTGACGTTCTGCATGTTGAGATCAGGTGCAAAATACCTAGCAGGTAATTCTTTTGGGGGACCTTGCTACAGCTGATGGAGCTTGGCATCCTCTGCAGGGGTCTTAACTGTTTCACACTCTGTCCCTTGCATTCCAGCTCAACTGAGGAATTACATCCAGGGTGGTGGAGGCAGAAAGCAATCACAGAGAAGGAATTAAAGCCTCCGACAGCCTGGGGGAGAATTGGAGTCACTGGCTGATGGATAGGTGGATTGGGTAGGGCTCTGATAATTTTTTTTTCCTGTATCTCAGAAGAACTCTGGTCTTTGTTCCCCTCATGATCTGTCCCCATGCAGAACAACCAGCCTAGAAATGGGGCAGAAGGCCAAAGACACCTGGATGGAAAGAGGAGGCTTGCAAAAGGTTGTGGTCAGGGCTCGTTCCAGGAGTCCAGTGAGCATTTCTCTCTCTCCTCTCTTTTCCTCAGACTCCAGTCTGGATGACACAGGCATCACACCTGGCTTCCACTCAGGAACTTTGCAAGCCCTGAGATGTCCCTGAAGCAGGTCCTCAACATTGCTGCAGGACACCAGTAATGTGCATTGACTTATTTGGTAGGAGCTGTTACCAATAGAGCTTTGGTACTTCTTGGAAATGATCTAGTTTGGATAATGAGATCTCAGCTTCAGTTGCAAAAAAATGATTTTCATTTACAGAGCCCAGGGAACTCCCAGCCACTTTGGTTGGGATTTAGCCAGGTGGCCATGGAGAATGGGATCCATGCCAACACCTTAGGCATCTGGATTTGAGTAGTGAAGAGAAAGGAAGGACATCTTGGCTGCCTCTCACTTTTTGGTTTGGGTGTCTTTTAAAATGGTGGCAGTGACAGCCCCATTCACAGGTAAATGGACAGCAGTACTTGGTGACTGAGTAGACCTGTCTGGAAAAATAGCAGTTGTGTTCCACCTTGCTTGCCCAACAAACCACAGCATGACATCCAGAAGAACTCACAAACTGTTTGGAAGAGGCAATAGATTTTTTGTCAAGCTGGAGTTGTCCTCTGTAAGTGACATTTACATTTTTACTAGACAAAGTTTTTCTGGACTGTGAGTTTTCCATCACTTGGGGTTAATAGGAGCAGAGGCTGGCTCCGCATTATCTGTGGCTCGACATTTAGATGGCTGGCAGCGAGGGAGAGGGGGCAGTGCTTTCAGCAGTGTTTAATGATAAAGCTGAGGCAAAGTAAAGTTTTTGCTCCATCTTGGATGCTACGAGTATACTTTTTACATTACTATCACTAAGGCCAAGGAAAAATCACATCCACTCATAGCTCCCTCCCTGGCAGAGGGCTGCGATGCATGGAATTTCAAGACCTGAGGCAGTCCTATTGAGGGTGGCTACACTACATTAGTCCCACGCTGAAGTCTTTTGATAGACTGCATGTCTAAGCATTTCCAGTTTCCTTCCAATGCAGGACACAGCACTGTTCCACTTGCTGAGGATTCAGGATACCTTTGTTTGCTCCTTTAAAACCAAACTCCTTCCCCTGCATATGGTTTTTTATTTGTTTGTTTGTGGTTCTTTTGGTTTTGTTTTTGTTTTGCTTTGTGGGGTGGGGGGTTTTTTGGATTTTTTTTTTTTTTTGCTATCACTGTTTTGTAATATTTACAAAAGGATGTTCCTGATGGAAGTGCTCTCAGAGCTCAGCTGCGTACCTATGACATATGGGAAGAAGTTTCTCCTCAGGGACTCTCTTAATGGACTCATCTGGGATTCCTTTCTGCTCCATCAGCCCCCCCTGGCACTGCCACATCTAGCACTTCGCTACATCTCTCCATCATAGGACCCCAAGTACCTCAAAACAGCATCCCAGTCTCAAACCCAAGCCATCTCCCTGGATATTCCATTTTCCATTACCTCTTCTCAACTAAAAATTGCCCTGAACAGTAACCAAACATGGTATTCAGCATTTCTGCAGCACTTCAGCTTGAAAGGAGCTCGAAGAGAGCACTGCTAATTAGCTCACATCTTATCTGTCAGGTCAGCGTTATCCCTGCTTGAATGACCTCGATACCAAAGCACAAAGTGACCAGCTCCACAGAGGTACCTGAACCCCTCGGATTGTAATCTTGCTCTCTCCTTCTCTCTTCCGCTGATAGTGATAGAAGGTCACCTCTACAATTCTCGATCCCTGAGATAGTGTGTCAGGTTTTTTGGTGGTGTAAATCGGCATAGATCCATAGGGCCCCACTCTGTGGGGAGATTTCTTAGCACAATTTGGGAATCCACCGGCAGGTCCAAACCTGAGTGCCCTGGGGCCGGGCAGAATGATCCCAGCCTTCCCTGCTGCTTTTGCCATGGCAGACTAGGGTAGTCAAAACACAGGGAGTTCTGGTGGAAAAGTCAGGATGAAGAATGAAGGCAAGCACACCCCAATGCGATGGAGAGTTACAGCCACCAGAACAGGTGAATGGCCAGGATATTTTGCCCCAGCTCTGTGGAATCATAGAATTGTTTAGGTTGGAAAGGACCTTTAAGATCACCAAGTCCAACTGTTAACCTACCACTGCCAAGTCCACCACTAACCCATGTCCCTAAGTACCACTCATTCAAAGCGGCTAGTTCACCCTCTCCCATCACAGGATCAGCCTTCTGAATGGCACCAACCCTCAAGGGAGAGATTGTGTTCCTCCTTAGCCCCTTTCATCACACCTATGATTTTCTTGCCTCTTGGAGCAAAGAAGCAGGGGATGGGCTTTTCCTCCCATGGAATTTGAAATGTATACAAAAAGCCCCCGGGAGTCCCTGCCACGTCTCTGCAGCAACACTTGGCAAGTGTGAGAGTGATGCCTGCACCTCACACCCACATAGGCAGAGCTGAATGCTGACTTGTAATTGTTTCTGTACCAGCCTCCCCATCATGCTGGTTCCTCTGGGGCTATGACCCAGCACTGGCAGGACTCCATGCTGCTTGTGGCCCGGCTCGTATTGCTGCTGGAGTGGTGCCCACTGCGATGGGGGGGGTGTCAGGGCCTGGCGGGGGGAAGCCAAGACCCAACTTTCCAGAGGTACTGGGGGTGTGCAAGGCTTGGACAGTCCAAATAGTCCAGAAATGGGGCCAGCAGAGGGCACTCCGATACCACTGCTCACCCACTGGCCTGAGCCCTCAGACGGTGAACAGAGCCACCCCCAAAGTCCTACAGCTCTTCTTGGCTTTGCCCTGGGTATAGGAGGCAATGGGGATGAAGGGCAGCAGCCTGCAGCCCTGCTTTCTTCACTTCCCACAGGAAGGGGAAAATGCGTGAGGAAACTGCAAGGGAGAGACGTCCCAGACACAGCTCAGACATGGTTGGTGGATGAAGTGCATACAGCTCTGCGTTTTCTCCTCTATGGGTGCATGGTTCTCCTCTACAGGACAGCTGAGGGCAGGCTCTGCCTTTCATTTCTTGGAGGGACTGCTGAGCCTCAATAGCTGTGTGCCCATGGGTCCCCAGTGCCTAATGCTGCCACATCCTTTCTTCTCTGTCTGCCTACCCTGGTGGTGTCCCTGTTGCTCTGATAGACCAGCTCTGGGCATAGACCAGCCATCCCCACCTTGCAGACAGCCTGTGTGAGTGTCACTGGAATTGTCTTGCAGGTGGAAGATGGTTGAGGCTGGTATCTTAGCAGATGTGAGGCTTATCCTTAAGGAAGAGGACAGCAGCCATTTCAGTACTGTGCTCATGGCATGGGAGAGGGGCCTGGTGAAGGCCTGATGGGTTGATACATCCTTGTGAGAGATGCCTGGCAGCAGAATCTTCTGGAGAAGAATTTTGCGCAGACCACAGTGCAGCAAAACCTTTCAGGAGACTTTCTGGCAGACCTTGCAGGAAGCTGAGGATCACTGCGGTGAGCCGTCTCCTGTCTCCTTAACACCTGGAAGCTCTTTGCAAACAGCTCAAGGAGCACCACACACACTGATGCAGGAGGCATCACTGGTGCTGCACTCACAGCAAAAAGGAGCAGCACGATGCCTTGCAGGCATTGCTGGGCTGCAGCCATAAAATCAGAGGTCCCTGAACTGGTCTGCCTGAGCTCTGGACACCTTCCCCATCATAAAGTAGCATGACAGCAACATGGGCAACTGGGATTCCCTGGAGCTCTTAGGGAGGGGAGTCTTCTAGCTCCTCTGCAGAGACGGCAGGAGCAGAGCACCTTCCTACGTGCTTTGAGAGCCTGAGCGCCTTGCGGTTTTGCTGCAATAAATCTGGAGCAGCTATAAATCTGGAGCAGCTGGCTTAAGTTCCTCCAGGGTTCAGAAGAAAACACATCCAGCCTGATGTGTTTTGTTTGCCCACTCACTGTGTTTCTAATTGGAATGTTTGTAGTTTGGAAAATTGCTTCTTAGACTACAGTACCCACAGTCCTTCACTGGCAGCTCGGCATAACCTGTTAAAGGAAAGCAAAACCCAGACTTCTGAACTAGGTCTTTCCTTACCTGACCCCGCTTTTAGTCAAGCCTGGCCTACCAGCAGGTGCATTTACTTGGTTCATTGAGAAAAGACAGGTGAGATCAGTGAGTGAGAAATGCAGCTGTGTTTCTTTCTTCTCTCCCAGAGGCCATTTCCAGACCCTGGTCCTCACAAGTAGGGTCTCCTGAGTCTATTTCTCTTCCATTCCTGCAAAACCTCATCCAGAACTTTTTCTAAATGAACCCTGAAGTCCAGTTTGGGAGAGATCACAAGGCAGAAACAACAAGCATAATGAACCATATTTAAAATGATATTTTTTCTGCCTTTGGAGTTTGGTTAATTTATAATCTATAAAAGTCTCTGCATAATTGTGTCTTGATTAAAATGGTATAATTAGGCGCTCTGGATCTCTCTCCCCTTTCCCTAAGATTATTTCTGTCTAATTGCTTTAATCTGTGTTTTCATGCACCCACTAGAAAATCAAAGCATGCTCCCATGAGGACGCGGGTGAGAGTGAATAAAGCTGACGACTCATTAAGTTCAGCAGAGAGAGGAAACTGCATCTAAATCACCACTACATTAACGAGGTAAAATAAAAAATCGAAACGAATAAATAACAAAGAGATAGAGGATTTAAAAAAAAAACCCCACAACAAAGCAACCTGACATAGATTTTAATATTAATTAAGGAGATATCGAAGAGTGAATTGTCTGTTGTTAAAGTCAACTTCATCCATTGTTGATGAAGAGCAAAAGATCTGGGAATTTTAATTCTACAAATCTGGGGGGGCTTTATGGAGGGGGCAACTTGTGCAGAATCCATCCTTGCTGGGAACAGAATAAAGTTCACTGAGCAGGGATTGAAGGGTCTGTCTAGGAAGAATGTAGGTCCAATCCAGCATTTTAAAAGCAGTGCCACAAGTAGCCTGGATTTGAGTGAGAACTGGATCAGACTTTAGGGAGACAAGCACTTACAGTGTGTTTGGCCCTCAAGAGTTGACTAAGTTTACCCCCTACCCCAAGACCACAAAAATGTCACTTCTTCCTTCCAGGTGACTTTCTGTTTTATTATCAGTGATGTTCAGGCTACAGACTCTGCTAGCTAGTCCAAGTAACCTACAAACAGGTCATTTATTTCCCTCCAAGTCAGAAATCAAGAACTCAAGATATTTTTAAAAAGCTTCTGGCTATGTGTATGATTTAATAACACCTGCTCTAGTCTCCGGAGGAGAAGACCAAGGTAGTGCTGTCCTCTGGTCTCTCATTGCAGGGGAGACTAGCTGTGGTGTTTGCTATTTGCCTAGATCAAGTACAAATTCCCACACGTTGCAGTGTAGGTAAAGAAGCTGATTTTTACCCCAGGTGTGATTGAAAACCTTTGTCACCAAGCTGTGCACAGCACTGCTAATTTTCAGCAGTGATAAGCACCTGAGACAGGGCAAGTACTGTGCTCTGAGATCTGGAGCTCTGCACTGTGTGATGCAGAGTTGGTGACATGGCAGAGTTGGTGACCCAGCTTGTCCAGAGCATGGGTGAGCGCCATGATTTCATCTCCAAACATCAGTGATGACATTTACCTTTAACCCATCCATTCCCTCTTTATTAGTATGGGATATCATGGAAATGTGTGTACACATGTGGTCCTGTAAAAGTCCTCAGCCAGTCACCTTGGCCCCAAAATTGCTCATTTTCTGTCTCCTTGTGATCTTCATACTCATTGCTGTACTTCACATCTTTCCTGGCTGCAGGGCAGACGTTGAAACTTCTCCCTGACTGAGGGAACACTTTGGTTCATCAAGTGGGCATTTCAGTGTGGGGTTAGGGGCACATATTTAAATGCTCTGCTGGGTCACTGCCTGACAACAGCTTTTGGTCACCCAGTGTTTCCCTGCCAGCATCCCATGAGGACCAAGCTTGGAGGGAGGACTGATGGCCACATCAGCATGGCAGCTGACAGGATAACACTGAAAAAGAAAGGAGGATCAGCTGCTTACAACCCTTGAGTTCAAGAAGAGCCTAATCTAATTAAGTGGAGACCACTATCAAATTACCAGCTCTCTTTTAACGTAGCCATTTAAAGTGGTTTGGTGTATTTATAGTAGGCGAGTTAGGGAGGGCTTTTCTCTCTTGAGGCTATGCTTGTGTATGCAGAGATGTACAATGTTAAGACTCCTGCTTTGAATTAGTTCCCACAATTGCACAAGATTTAAAACACCTAAATCTGATCCCAGCCAGCCTCTTCCTGTGCCTATGAAGGGAGCGTCTGCCTGGGTTGTTTCTGAGTGTTGCCCCAAACCAGCAGCACAGATGTTTCCTTTGGGGATTAAGCTTTCCTTAAAGCAAATGTATCTTGCACAACTACCTCGGGTCAGTCGACAGCCTTGAAAGGGCAAGAGGAGAGACTGGCCTGCCCTGGTCAGAGTCAGTTTTCGACTGAATTTAGATGGGAGTGGGATGGACCTGTCGCTGTTGGTTAGAGAGTGAGTGGAGAAGATCTCGGCCCCACAGCCTGGTGTGGGTTGCTGGTTGATGGAGTGTCCCCAATTAGTCTTCCCCTGATTAGTGTCTCTGGAAGCCCGCAGCCAACTCCGACTCCATTACTCTTCCTGTAATTCCATCTCTGGGGGAGTTCCTGTGCAGCAGGATCTGTGTCAGATGATCCCCCAGGCTCCAAGGAGAGAGGAGGTGGGAAATGTTCGTTAGGAGCTGTTTCCATGCATAACAACAGTAATAATCCTTAGCCCTTTATCTAAAGCTTTTACAAATGTTAATTCATTAACCTCTCACAATCACCCTCTGAGAGGTAAGGATTACTATCCACAGGATTGGACAGATGGGGGAAGCTGAGATGCAGAGCACCCAGCCCGAGCCTGAGGAATGAGCAGGCATGTGCTACCAGGTCCTCCCTTGCCCTCCAAAAACTTGTCTCTCCTGGTCAGGGGTGGACTGGCTTCTTCGGGTCACCCTGACTCTGACAAGGACAGACCTTGCTGGCAATGTTGGCTGTTTGTCTCTGGCCCCAGAAGAGCCTTTCAGGACAAACTGGGACACTGAGCCTTGTGCCTCTGTGCCCTTGCAGACTGTCATGGTGGGAGGGCTTGACCTGCATTGCACAGAGGCCATGTGCACAGCCCTTTCTCCAGATGCTGAGGCCCCCAGTGTGTTTTGGTGTCTGCCAGGTCACTACCTATACTATTGCTTCTAAGCAGAGAGGAAAAAGGAAGGGGGAGAGAAAGAGACATAGAGAAAGGGAACAAGGCAGAAGGCCTAGAAAAAAAGATATTTTTGTTTCCTTCACCATCCCCATGGTCCCTTCCAGCTGTGATTTCTTCTGCTCTTAATGATGTGTCTCATTCCTGATGCAAAAGATTAAAAACTAAGAGATTAAAAGATTACACAAAGTGGATGAGATGGACTTTGCTGCCTCTCTCCCTTGTGCTGGGACAGACCTCTGGGAAGCCTCTCTTTCCCGCTTTTCCCATCATCCTTTCCCTCCTTTCTCCTCCCTTTCCCCTCCCACCCCTTGGTCTTTACAGATCAAATGCCCCTTGTGTTCTGAGGGTTTGAGCCACTCTGACAATCTTCAAGGCCACTCTCTGATCTTTGCTCAGGGGCAGGTGGAGAGAGAAAGGATAAGTGTGAGATTGGGAAAGCCACTGACATAATGTCCTAGCTGTCCATCTTTAGTAAATCTATCATTTCTCTTCTGAGAAAAGACTTCCCCATGCAGTCTATATTTTTGGAGACAAGGCAGGAAAAAGCTCCAAGGCATCCCCAACCCATTGCAACGAATGATGATGATGTGAAGCCCCTCTCGAGGTGAGTGTGTGGGAAAAAGACTGGAGCAGACCAAACTGGTGGTGGGTTCATTTGGTTATTCCTCCTCCTGCAATGCAGGTGTCAGCACAAATGAGGGACCCCTTGAGTAGCTCTTCAGCTCTGACAAAGGGATTTTCCAGCAGCAAGTCTGATAGAGCAGGTATTTGTTCTTATTCACTCCTGAGGTATTGGGGGGTGTGGAGATGAACATGGTAGTTGCATGCTGGGTTGGTCCCTCTCTTTTTCTGTCCTCCTTGGGACACCAATTGCTCCAGACTGCCGCCTTCTATTGGGCCCTTTGACGGCTTGAACTGTCCCACTGTGGTTGCAGACTAGGGCTGGAAAATGAAACACTTTTCTGCCTTTTAATTTCATTGCTCCCTTCTCCGTTGAATTCTTGACAGCACAAAAATCAACAAAATTAGAACTGAGCCTCGCTTCCCTTGAGCAATGTCTACAGTATCCACAGCCAGGAAGGGGAAGAAGGTCAATTCCATGCTTGGAGGTGCTACCTCATCCTGGGAGAACCTCCCAGGTTCAGAGACCTCTCAGCTTGATGGAGACAGCAGCATGCAACCACCCTTGCACCCTCCTCTAGGTCCACAGCTATTAGGGGAGAACCTGGAAGAGCTTCTATGCTAGAGGCTCTGAGCAGATTAATGCCCAATGTGTCCATGGGGTGTTATCTCCACACATGCTGCTCCTTGTAATGAAAAATGGGCCCCTGTCTACTCAACAAAGAACGAGGCATTGGCATAATAGTGCAGGAACCATCTCCACGGACATTGCAATGTGTAGTTACCCATGTAGAAGAAGCCTCATGTCTTTATTCCTGACAGCTGTCAGTCCCTGGAAAACAATCCCTTCCCTCCCTCCTCCTGGCATCCGTAAAACCAAGCTGGAAGGCTGGGAGCACAACGAGCAGGGAAGGAAATCTGCCAACTTCGTCTTTCTCCCTCTCGCTCTCTCTTTAGCTGCCTGTGAGGGAAGTTGCAGGAAAATAATGAAATAAAAGCCAAGGCCCAGAGAAAGCTGATTCATCCACAGCCCAGGGCCAGCGGCCGGCTCCAAGCAGAGCTGTAAAATCAATCTGTCACTGCTCACCGCAGTATAGATCGGCAGAGAGATTCTGACTGCAGTGAGGGCAGAGCCCAGCCTTCTCCTGGGGCCCGTTTTCCCCAGCCATGGGACCCCGTTTGGATCCCTGGGGGTGATGGGCAGACGGGCAGGGGAAGAGGCAGAGAGGGAAAAGGGCTGATCTGCCGGTTCCGTGAGCTGGAAACACTCCCAGCGAGGCTCCCAGCCCTGTCAGCAGACACCCAAGGCAGCGCAGGCAGACTGCGTGGCTGCCGGCCCTGCCGGACTCTTCCCTCCTCACGCAGGCGAACGGCACAGGGTCCAGGTGATGGGGAAGAGGGGGGAATGGCTGCCTGTGCCCCCGGTTCCTGTTCCCTGGAACAGAGGGTTAAAAATCAGGTTTTTTCATCACCTTTGTGACTCCCAGATTCTGGGCTATTCCGGGACTTAACAGCTCCCTGGCATATGTTGGAATAACACTAGGGAATTGCTCTAATAAGGTCAGCTCCCTTCATCACCCCTAACTGCACCTCCAGTCTTAGAGGATGCAGCAGCCCATCAGAGAGCAGAAAGGTGTAAACCAAGGTGGCTCTCGGGACTGTTTCCATCCCCATTAAGAGGGCAGAGAGGTCAGGCCTGGCTGGAGGGTGGTGGTCTCAGAGACATCATCACAAAAGAATTAGAAGGTGCTTTTTTCTTCTGTTGTGCTGGACATAGAGAGCGAGGCACCTCTTCAGCTGACTTAAAGTATCTATGACGTCCTTAGGAGGCTTTTTTCTTGGTGAAGGATTTTTTGTTGTTGTTGGTTTGTTTTGGTTTGTTTTTTTTAACTTGTGAAGTAACAAACAACAAAGTCTTTCCAGGGCTTTTGACAAGGTCAGAGCCTCTGCAAAATAAACATGTGGGTGAGCTTCTCTACCCTCTGAATGATCATCTACAAAGGGATGAATAAACATCAGGGGCCTGGCTTCCAATCAGATCAAGGACCCAAATGTCCCACACCACTAGGGATGTGGTGATTACTTCTGCTTGTCTCTTGGGGTTGTTTTGCTGGATTTCAGTATTATTCCTGGGTCAGTGTATGAGTGAGATCCATTTGGCCCCCCACAGGCCCTGGCAGCCCAAGGATCCTGCCCCAGCACTTCTGAGTCCATAATGGATCTGTGCCAGCAGCAGAGCCTCTGGGAGACCCATCCCGGACAGACTGCAAGATGTTCCTGAGGAACAAATCCTGTGTTGATTTGGAGTTGGAAACCTTTCCTCCAGCTTCAACACCCCCCAAGATAAAATAGTGTCTGTCCTTGGAAGAGGTAGAAAAAGATGGAAGCAAGACTCTGTTTCTTTAGATTTTGGCTTTAAAAATGCTTGGAGGAAAACCGCCATGTTCACAAGTGGCAAGGAAATGGAAGTTTTCAGCTGCCAAGAGAAGCTGCCTTCTCCTCTCACCCCAGGTGGAGTTAGTAGCTTTGGAATTCAATCCACTGGGAACAGACATCTACAAATGGTCCAGGGAACATCCAGAAGTGTCCTCAGAGCTGCTCTCCTCTGCATCTCTCTGAGGAGCGTGTGTGTTTCTGTGTGGTTTTTTTTCCCAATTGATTTTGGAGTTTTGAGGTAAAAGAAGATACAATAAGCTTCCTATGTGTTGTTTTCAACAGGTCTGATGCCCCTGTGTATTTGTACCTGGTGGACCAGATTGTTTTTTCATGCCATCAAGGTGGTGTGTGATGCCTGGGGCTACTTTTGCTACATCTTTGGGATTTGATTGTGAGGAATGTAGATGGGTCCTTTGCACTTGTTACTTGTGTTTTGAGTGAGGCAACTCATTCCTATGGGGCTACTGATGGTTTGCCCCACATGCAGTGTTTATGGGTTTGGTGTTCTGCCCCTGAGGCTGTTGTATGCATGTGAGAAGGCATGGGGCAATCCTTTTCTTGCTGGGTTTGAACTTGCATAAGGTTATTTCTCTCCCAACAGAGAGAAAAATGTGCAGAGGGTCAAAGGAGCTCACTCTCCTCCATAGGTCTGCAGGTGTGAGATAGATGGGATATTTACATTGTTCTACGCTTGTGCAATAACTAGCAGATTGGGGAGGTGGAACACAGGTGAGCTTCTTTAGGTGCAACTGGATGTCACCATTTAAAGCATTTAATAACAGTGTTGTTTGTAGTGTGGGAGTGTGTGTGGCAGAGTAGTTTCTCTGCGGTTCTCGGACTGCATAAAGAAAGTAATGAGTTTCCCATTCAGAGGTTACATGAGTTTGTATGTCTGTACCTGTGTGCCTGCGAGTGCCGTGGGTGGCAGAGTCAGGTGTCTGTTTTCCTACAAGCTGTTCCAAGAGTGTTGATATTGACGTGGAGGGGAATGTCTTCACCCAGCTGTAGTGTGTGTGTGTTTGTGTGAGGCAGGGGTGCAGGTGGTGTCTGTTCAGCTGTAGAGTGGAGGCTTCAGAGCATTTCTACTTGATCTTGCATCCTCTCTGCATGCCCCTGTGAAGGACACAGTCAACTGGCACAAAAACATGTGGGTGTGAATTGGTCGTAAGTAAACGTAGGTGTTGGGGCAGGTTTCTAACATCAGAGTGGCCGGGGGCCGGAAAAGCCTCTGAGCAGGGAGCAAATAGTCTCATAGCACCAAGATGGACCTTGAGACATTTCTGAGCAAGATTACATTATGTGGTTGCCTGGAATAGCAGGAGACTGGATTGCACGTCCCAGGAAAGAAGCTCCCATCCAATGTCCTATGTTCCTAAGTTTCTTTGCAGCTGTTGCATGTCTGTGCCTGTCTGAGTGAGATGGGCAGTTCCTCCACAGCCACAGTGAGTGCAAGGGATGCACCCTGTCCCTTCGGTTGTGGTCTGTGCTTCTGCATGTCTGTCCAGGGATTGTTCATGTCTAGCTGTCATGTACGCTCCTGCTTCCTGTGGAGGGTCTGCGGGAGTCATTCCTTAGCCACCCTGTGTTTGGGAAGGTGAATTCCTAGCAGCTGTTGCCAAGTGTGCCTGTTTGGGGGCTGAGCTGTGCCTGGCTCCCCACCACCTGGAGCACATGGATTTTTGTTTCTGACTGTAGGCAAGATGGCCTTCAGCGCTGGCACGTGTGGGTTTGGGCATAGGGAGGTGGAAGGTCTTCTTGAGAGCTGTTACATGTACGTGAGGGTTATGTGGTTATGGGTGGTTTCTGAGGAGCATTTCTATGTGTGCTCATTTGAGGGGTTGTATGAAAGACAATCTCCCCAGAGTGGTTGCATGCGTGTATTTGTGTGTGGATGGAAGGTTTCCCCCGGCTTCCCCCTGTTGCATTTTTACATGTTGATTTTCTCAGTAAATACTGCAGAGGGATGTTTCAAGGTGTAGTTCCCCATGGCTGTTGCACACACCTGTGTTAGAAGGTGTATAGCTGTTGCATGCATATGTGTGTGTGTAGCTCCTCAGGAGGTGTTGCTTGTACGTGTGTCATTCCTAGAAGCTGTTGGATTTTCATGTGGGTGACTTGATTCTGAAAAGCTGTAGCCTCTGTGTGTGTGTGTGTGTGATTGATATTCCCCAGCAGCTGGTGCTTGTGTGTGATCCTGGGAAGCTGTTGCATGTTGTGTATAGCTCTTCAGTAGCTGTTGTAAGGAAATTGTGTGTGTGTGTAGTTCCCCAGCAGCTGTTGCTCTTGTGCATGTGTGTTTTTGGAGGTGTGCAGTCCCCCAGCAGCTGTTGCATGCGTGCACATGTCTTCGGTGGAGGCCCACCCCTTTCCGCCTGCACCGGAGCAGTGGCTGTGCAGGCGAGGAGAGCTCGGAGCTGCCTCCATGGGAGAGGGACCTTCGCCCATCACAGCCTTCCCAGCTGGGAGAAGCAGTGCCGGCTCTGGTCCCAGAGCCCTATCAGCCGAGCCTGTGGCGAATTAATCACTCGCGTTATAAATGCCAATACAGCCCTTTCTGCCTTCTTCCCCCAGTGATGCGGATGCGGCGAAGGCAGCAAATCCTCCGGCTGTGCGTGCCCTCCCTGGACTGCTGCTCCGTCCCCGCCTGTCGAGCTCGCGTGTGTGCGTGGCTGGGACTGCTGCTTAGGTGCAGCCAGGAATGAGACAGCTGTGGGGCAGGGGACAGCACAGCTCCAAGGGGTGACACAAGGTGGGGGCATCCCCTCATCCTCCCCCCTCCCCACCCTGCTTCCCCCCCGACACACATCCGCAGGGCTGCAAGTTGCTTGAAGACAGGGGTCTTTTGTGCCTCCACTTTGTCTCTGTCATGCCCAGTATGGAAGCTGGAAGCAATCGCCCCTCCAGAAGCAGGTATGTGTGTGTGTATGTGTGTGTGCGTGCGTGTGTGTGTGTGTGTGTGACACGTTTTTGAGTGCAGCCCTTGTGCAGCTGCCTCGCATGTCCTCGGCTCCCTGTTGTCGTCTGTGCCGCCTCTCAGAGAAGCGGCTGAGATTGGAGGGGCAGGACCAAGGGGGGGAGAAGGGCAGGATGGATGGAATGCCTTTCTCCTCCAGCCCTGCATGAACCCCTTGGTGGGGGGGATGTCTCTGATCTGAGGATGAAGGCAAGGGGTGAGTGCAAGGGAAATGGGGAAATGGCTGTTGGGGGGGTGGGGTGGGGAGGGGGAGATAATGCCCACATGGGGTGAAGGGAGGGAAAGAGGCTTGGAGACAGTCTCCCTTTCAGTGTGTGTGTGTGTTTGTGTGTGTGTGCACTCGCTTAGGATGGGGATGCTGATTAGGTCCAGGGCTTGCTGCACACAGCTGGGTCTGACTGGTCTGTTTCTATTCAGATCTTGCAAGAGGAGGGGAGATATGTATGTATCTATATCTCTGCTTGTCTTTGTGTGCGTATACATACATATGTATAGGTATAGCTATAGGTATATACTCCCCCATGCATGTGCATATACAGATATATGTACACAAACACGTATGCATAGTGCCTGCAGTTATGGAAGGGAGCAGGAGACAGCCTCATCCCACAGCCCCCTGCTCCCTGCCTCTTGCAAACTTTGTTTGGGAGCCTTTGCAGACAGAGATCTGTGTGTGTGTCTGCGTGTGTGTGTGTTTGGTGTGTGAACATTTGTCTGTTTTGGATGCAGGGGAGTGAGTAAATCACTGCTCTGCGTTTACACTGCTCTGCTGGGAGCCTTACTGGCTGCAGAAAAGTCATTGCGTGGTGTCTGTCGGGTGTGTGAGTGTGTGTGTGTGGTGGTGGGAACTGGATATTTATCTAGGGGCCCAGGACAGCTACTCAGATGCATTCGTATGGGTATATGCATTAGTTGCAGGGTGGCTGCATATCCATTTATTCCATCAGGGAAAGCATGCCCACATTTTTATGCATAAGGATCCTCCTGCTTTGGGGCATGGGATGAGGGGAGGAGAAGCTGAATGAATGAATGGGAGCAAGAGGAGGGGGAAGTAGGAGGTGTGGGGGTGGGGGAGAAAGATGAACAGACGCATCCTATTCTCATCCCAGGACAGGCAGGAGTGCACATCTGCTGCTGTTCCCATTCCAGAGCTTGGATCTGGCTGGGGAAAGGCAGCATAAATCTGCTCACGCTGCTGCAGGCAGCATATTCGGGAGCTGCTGTGTGTAATGCCCTCTCCTGTGTGTGCTGGTGTGACTCCCCCCTACCTCTGCGTGCATGCATGCGAGCACACGTGTGTATGTGGGCACAGGCAGGGGTGGCTGTGCATAAACAAGATGCTTGCAAACATCCTTGCAAGCACCCAGGGAAGGAGGTGCTGGTGACAGGGAGACCATCGTTCCTGCGCTGCAGGTGCGTGTGTCTCACAGCAATGCACGGCCCGTGGTCCATTTACACCCACACTCTGTTCTCATGCAAACGTCCACTGTTGGAGGCTGGTGGGGGCACACAAAGTGGGTGCACATGTGCAGGCCAGACTTAGGAGCTGCTCCCCCCTCTTTTCCCCTGAAGGCTGGAAAGCACAACCCTTCTCCCCACCCTGGAGTTAGGGAGCAAGAAACCAAGCTATGGAGCAGGGAGATGATTGCTGAGATTGGAGCGGGGAGGGCAAAGATGTATGGAGTGGGGAGTGGAGAGGGTTCAAGTCCCTGGAGGAGACCTAGGGGACTGGGGAGCCTGGCTGCATTGCATGCTTTGAGCCAAGGAATTTGTCATGCACTGGGAGGTGGGAGGGAGCGGGAGTGTGTGTAATGTGGGGGAGCTGGGGTGGAGGGGGAGAAAGGGGGATTGTGCCAAGGTATGAGGGGATTTCTGGTCCCCCCCACCGTCCCAGTCCCCACTCACACTGTCACTCCTGGGTCCTGGGAAGCGCAGCCTGACAGCATCATTAATGTAATATTCAAAGGGAGCTTCATTTGCATGGAGCATGCATTATTAATATATTTAAATACAGCCCCCCTTTTGCCTCACCCTGCTCTGTGCAGACTGTACCAGCAGCAGTGAGGGAGCTGCAGGGAGTGGAATGGTGCCGATGCGGTGCTGGGGGTGAGAAACAGACACTTTAATCCCACTGATTTCCCCAGCCTACAAACCTTTATCCCCCCCCCCTCCCCCTTCCCCACCTGCCACCCTCCTCACCCCTTTATTTTCCATTGGGAGGTGGTTGGCTTTCAGGGCATCCAACCCACAAGCGTGCAGATTTGTCAGGTATGAAGCAAGCTGCCTTCATTGCTCTTCCCCCACCAAAAAGACTACAACACCGAGGGAAGAACGATGGATGCGTGGCCTTTCCCTCTCTTCACCCAGCTCCAGGCAAAGTGGGTATTGGGGAATATGCTGTCTGATGCGCTGCGCCGGTGCAAAGCTAAGCTGTGGAGCAGAAGCTGCTTGGAGGGTAGAGAGGGCATTTGGGAGAGGGGGGCATACAGGGTGTAGTTTTTGCTGGGGGGAAGCTTGCGGTTAAGATCGGAAAGGTAAAAATCACAGGCAGAGGGGGAAGGCAGGAGGGGGGGCAGCATAGCCGCGATGGTGTCCGTGATGTTTGTTCCTACCTGGGTCATGTCAGAAGCCAGCTGCAGCTCCAGGCAGAGTGCAGCCGCCTCATCTGACCCTGTTCAAGAGTGGTGGAGAATACTGGTCACCTGGGAAAAAGCTGGTGGTCACATCAGGGCCTGTTGAAACCTCCCAGTGCTGTCAGCAGCTGTGTCAGAAAATATCAGCACATTTGCTGAGAGAGAGACCTGACTGCTCTCTCCCTCATCCCAAATACTGTGGTTTTTCTCTCAGTCCCATGTAAGTGTGGGCCTGGGCTAAGCTGGTTTTTTTCATTAGTGTGAGGGAGGGCAGAGGACACGCAGGGAACACCTGTCCTCACACTCTTGTGAGCTGATGAGAGACACCCTGCTCTGGGAAAGGAATGTGATGTCCCCCAAAAACACTTGCAGCCCTCACCCATGCCCAGGCACCAGAGTAGGACAGGAGCAGCTTGGGTGCAGAGCAAATGTGCTCCAAGAAAACACCCTAATTTCTGAGAACAGAGGAGCTTTTCCTTTTCTCCTCCATGGCGAAGCAGAGCTGTCCTGAACAGTGAGGGATCCCAGTCTGCCAGAAGGAATGGGGAAAGCTGGAGCTTGCCTGGCAGCATCACAGGTTCTGCTGATGGGAATTGTCCAGGCTGGTCCTCATGTTGAGTTACAGCAGGTGCTGGAGATCTCTTCAGGGTTCTGCAGGGGCAGAGCTCAGTGTCCCCTGGTGCCTTTCTGTGTGGGAAGAGGGGTGAAGGAGGCTGTGGAGTTGAGCTACTGAAGGGAAGCAGGATGAATGCACAGGAGCCACTTTCTGTGACAGGGTGTGAGTGAAATCCTCTTTTTGGGCTGAAAGGGGAGGGCAAAGCTCAGGGAGCACACCAAAGGAGTGTGACCTACCTCTAGCTCTTTCTGTCTGCTGGGTCAGGATGGGTTTCCTGCATCTGTGAACCAGATGAAGGCTGTATTTAAAGCCCCAGATGAGTCAAGCTTGGCACTTTGGAGGTGACAATGACTGTTGTGCTTGCTTCAGTGGCGAGATGGTCTGGCAGCAGTTACAGCTTCACTTTAGTAGAGCCGCATTCATGTCCTAGCTTTCCTGTGCTCCCCAGTCGGCATTAGCTTTGTAGCTTGCTTTGTCATTCCCTGACCTCCTCTTTGAAGGCTTATAGCAGTTCTTTGGGTCTCCTGGGATCTCAGGGGTACCTAGCCATTGCCTGAGATGAACCACTTTTCTCACAGACAGGACTGACCAATTAATTTTTTGTCACTGAGGAGAAATGACCTCATTTGCTCAACACTCATAAGCCAAGAGGAAACCCAGTTCCAGCTGACCAGCTGAGGTACAGAAGGAGGGAAGGGCAGTTGTCACTCTTTTCACAGCATTATAAGGGGTGGAAAACAAGGTATTAGGAGCCAGGTTGGGGTGAATGACTTGGTGGGTTTGATCCCTAGATGTTACCTCTTGAAGGGAGTCTTTAAGGTTCCCAGGAAGCCCTGGTTTAGGTGGACACAGCAGCTACATGGCACCTTATAGCATAGCACCAAATGCCGTGGAGATAAGCTTGGGACCAAAACTCCATAGGAGAATCTGTCCTGCTGTTGAAGGTGACACCTATTCATCCTCCTGTGCTGAGGCTGTTCCTTCCCATCTGCAGTCACCCTGGAGGGTGCATCTCTAGCTTTTCAGCCCTTTAACATAGAATTTTGTTCCAGGTGATGCTTTGGGGAGCTGATGGTACAACGTGCACCTCTATGAATTTCACAGAGGTGAGATGATGTGTCTGGGGGCCAAGACCTCATGTTCTGGGCCAAGACACCCGCATACAAGCTTAACACCCATCTGATTTTGGTAAGCTGTAGGGGAAGGACTGTTTGCAAGAAACTGTGGGTGCTTTTGACTCCTGTGGGTATCAATTCATCTGATAGCAAAGAGATAGAGTAAATACTGTTGAAAGGAAGGATTACTAGCAACGTGACTTGGGGAGGGGGTCACAAAGTAGCAGGAGAGATCCTTTGCTCTGCCACAAGTCCCTTCCTTCCCCTCTATACACCTCAGCACTCACCTCACTTCTGAATGAGTTGGGTGATATGCTGATCACCATGGAAGGCCCTATAGATGCGCAGACTGTGCCTGAGGATGATGTACCGGCTACCAGTTGCCTTAAGGCAAGGTGTCACATGTTTGTATTCATTCTTTACACGGTCATGCACTCAGTCTGTAGACCGGATGGGTCAGATCTGCCTGTGTATTTTTAGGTTACTATGAGGACTTCATGAGCTCCCCTTCCTCTGGGAAGATTGCTTTATGCATGAGGACATGTATGTTTGTAAACAGAGGGAGAATAATTTTCTGCTAGGCTTTGTCTGTCCTGTCCTCTTGTGTGCACAGGTTACATTTGTGCATGCACAAAGTCTGTGTGCACACGTGTGTCATTCTCTCGTCGGCTTCATCTGTATTATCCATGTATATGTGTTCCTATGTAAATTTGTATATGTGCCTGTGTGTGATGCAGGTAATTTAAATTTGTGGAGTGAGCACATGTGCATATGCACCTTTTCTATCTCTTGAACTTGAAGTTTCTTCTCAAGGTGTGTATGTCAGTGTTTGTAGTTGTGGGCCATGTTCAGCTGGAGGACATCCATCCTACCTGTCCATGTATCTTCTTCTTCTCACCCCTCATGAAGATGCTTCTTCCTTTCCCTGGAGAGAGGTCCTGTGCTTTAAGAGTCTTGACTGCACCATGTATGAAGTGAGTTACCTTTCCTGACATTTGTGCACTCAAGTACCTCCAGAAACATCAAGCCTTGAAGCACAAGTATGAACCCAATTCCTACTATTTCCAAGGCTTTAGTGAGACCAGCCTGGAAAACCTGGCATTCAAACCCGGGTGCTACGCTGGCTGAAGGAGGGTGATAAATTGGAGGGAAGTTAGAGAAGAGCAACAAAAATTATGAAAGGGCTGGAAGTACTTATTTATGAGGAGAGATTAAAAGAACTAAATATGTAGAGCTTGGCTAAATTATGATACAATAACAGTTTACAAGTATTTGAGGACTGTAACACCAAGGAAAAGAAAGACATTATTTAACGTGGCGAAATATGGGCAAAGTCAGAGTTACGGGATGAAGCTGAGCAAAGAGGAGAATATTTGGCTGATTCTGAGGATACATGCAAGCTTCCTGGTGTGAGTACTCAGACCAACTATGAAATTGTCTGGCAGGTTTATAGAGATGCAACTGCTTGCAGCAAGGAAACACATGGTGGTGAAAACGGGTGGAGGGAACAAGCTAGACTTGGCAAGTTGTGGAGGTGGAGTGATCTGCATGGCCTCTTCTTCATGTGCAGTGCTGCCAGGAAATTTTTGAGAGATGTTTGATTGTCTTTCACCTTTTATTGATTCCCTGTCTCACGGCTGGGGAGAACCTGCAAACACTGTTGCTGATGGAGCAGAGAGGTAGTACAGGAAGAATGAGCAAACAGAGTCTGGTGGGGGTGGAGGACATTATTCCCTCTGTCTCTCCATCCTCTCTGGCTGGAGACATAGTCTAGGAAGCAATTCTGTAGGAAGTGCCTGGAAGTGAAAAAGGGCTTTGCCACAACAGCTTTCTAGGAGTGTACAAGCTTAACCTACTGAAGTGAGTGGTTCTCTCTTTCCAGACAAAGATGGTTTGGCATGGGGACAGTGGGGTCAGGAGGACCAGTCTTCCCTCCTCTGAATTCCTAGTCACAGCTGGTCCAGAATTGGGACAACAAGGTCAGAAGGATTAACTCCCCTCCTTTTTTCCCCATTGCAGTCACAGGCCAGGAAAATTGACTCAGATCATAATAAAAGGATTAGTGTGGGGAGGCTGCCATGAGTAGTGTGATAGACAGGTCAGGGAAATGGAAGGGAATTCAAGGGGGTTGGCTGAGTTACAGATGGTCTGCTGAAAGGGCTTTGTGTTTATCGACACGGAAAGGGGATTTATTCTTAAAAGTTCTGGAATAAGGCATTGAGGAGGCTAGCACTCAAGCATGGATGTTATTCCCGGCAAGGACCTGTACTGGGTTGACTGGTTTAAATGACCTCAGACCTCATTCCAGCTTAAAGGCAGAGGGAACATAAAATTCTTCTTGGAATGGGCTCTGTTGTTTGCACCCTTGTCCATCCATCTCCAGTATGATCAATTGCACCAAAATGATATTGTTACTCATAACTACTATTTGCCAGTGACTTCAAGGTCAGCCTGGCTATGGAAAGCCATAGGAATATAATAAGGACCCTACTGAGCCATGACTGAAATCCTCCCAGTCCAGTATCTCCAACAGTGGCTGAAAGAGGGAAGAGCAAAAAGACAAGACCACTGTGAAGGAGAACTTCCTCTGAACACTCTTCTAGCCTCCAGTGGTGTGTGGCTGAGGGACCTTGTGCCAGAAGATCTGTTGTACATTTCATAAGTCTCTATGGATTTATTTCTTCCCTGGATTTGTCCAGCAGGTTTTTGAAGTCAGGTAAAACTTTGGCATCCCCAAATCTCACAGTAGGAAGTTCTGCAGCCTAAACATGCAGCAATGCAATGCAAGACCTCCTGTCGTTTGTCTTGAACCTGTTACTTTCTGGTTTAATTTCCTGACCCTTGATTCTTGGGTGGGAAGAGACAGTTAACACCTGTCCCCTCTACCCTTCCTGTCATCCGTGGTTTTATAGACCTGTCTCATTTTATGGTCTCTATTGTCTCTTTTCTGATAGCCCTTCACCTTTCATTTTCTGCGTCTATCAGCTACCTCTTTCTTGGCTACAGCAGTGCCAAGCTTTATAGTGACAGAAGGACACAGGGCATTTCTAGATGGGAAGTGACATCGCAGAGATGAGCTGTGCCAGGTCCCACACAGGTGAAGAATTTTATGTCAGCTGCAGTGGCATGGTGTAGGAGGAAGCAAAAACTTTGCAACCAGTTGAGGGTGACCTTGGCCATAAAGACAGGATTAGACAGGAAAGGGAATTTTGAAGTGGTCCTTGGGGTGTGGGGATAGCTTCTCTGAGCGTGGACAGTGGTGCTCAGCACAGGCAGGAGTAGGGACTTGTCAATGCAGCATGAGTGAAGGAAATGAAAGGCCAGAGTTGATGGAGATCTGATTGGGGTTGTGACTGAAGGATGTTCAGATGATAAACAGTCTGTAGACATGAGGGTCTTGAGAAAACATAGCTTGGGTATTCTGCTGGTCTGATGGGTAGTGGAGGAGAGTGGAAGGAGAAGATAAGCAGACACTGACTGCTTATGAGGGGGCTCTCAGGCCTAAGTACAGCACAGGGACATCTTGAAAGAAGTACACAAGAGTCAGGTCCCAGGTCTGACTAGGCTTTTCGAAAGCAGATTGACAGATTTAGTGACAAAAGCCTTGCTGAAATTAAGATTTTCTCATATTTCATGGCTCGCTGAGACCCTCAGCCAGGTGATGGAGAAAAGATGAATGAAAATGAAACACCAGCCATCTTGTGAGTGGTCTTCAAACAGACTAGATACAGAGGGAGGAAACCAGCTCATGCGAGGAAGAAAAAGGCCCTGGTAGAGTGCAACAACCTTATGATATTGGAGTGTACACGGAAATAAGAAAGTGCCCTCAGTGGCCCTTATGATATTTTCTACAGAGGAAAGCTTTTCTGAGTAACTTTTGAATTAAGGGCTGTAGGGGATGGAGGTGAGTGGTGGAAAATCTGCTTAGCGGCTGTCAAATATGACCTGGGCTAGGATAGGCAGCAGGGAGACTGAGGGACAGTACTGTCAGAAAGGGGAGGTGAGGGGAGAGGTTTGGTGTGAAGGAAGGGGCAAGGTGAAGGCAGAAAAGCCTGAACAGCATCAGGAGAGACAGTGGTGTGAGATCTCTATAGAAGCCGTTTATGCCTTGAGATTTCAGCCTCTGCTCACCACTGGGTCCCTCTCATGGGGTCAGGTTCTCTTTTCCAGTCCCAGCAGCCTGTGTCCAGCCTGGTCACACCACAGGATAATGTAGCTGCCTCCCTCTTCCTTACAGACAAAGGAAGGTAGTGGGATATCTTCTGTGCCACCATGTGTGTATACAGCTTTTCTGCTGCTAGTCAAGTGTGGAGATGGCGAGGGAGAAGGTATTTTTTCTGCCTTCCCTCTCACTTTCTGTCCTTTTCTTCTGTCTCATCCCCCATGCTGGTTCTAACTTTTCTTCCCTTCCCTGTCTGCTCACCTGACACCGGCTACATCCTGCATCTCTGTTTGTTTTCCTTTAATCCATGCGATGGATCAATGACAGACCCCCACTGAAATTTTTTTTTAAAATCAAAGCCCTTTATCTTGAGTTGAGCGAGGTCAGGGGAAGCTTCTTAAGGCATTGGTTGTATTTTCTAACTCTGCCTCAGAGCAACTCAAAGGATGGCTCAACAGGATTAGTAAAAAGCGCAAGATTGGACAAATGGATTTGGCAGGGGCTGGCTGGTGGGCCTGGGGGAGCAGGAGTTTGCTGTGCTGGAAAGTGGGAGAGCTGGACTCTGCTCAGGGCCTCCATCCTTGCCTGCTGCCCGCTGCACCTCTGGGCACGCTAAGGCAGCTGGGCTGATGCTGTCAGGGCACCGTCCTGACGCTGCCTGGGGGGAGAGCACCCTCAGCCCGCAGCAGCCCCGCTCTCTGCCAAGCACGGCTCCTTAGAGCTGGCCAGCTGCTTAAGGGCACAGGGGACATCGCTCTGCGCTTCGGGGGTCACCGACCCCCATGCAAGGCTCTATGCGATGCCTCCAGGGATGCGCTGATCACAGTGGAGCTACGCACAGCTGGAACAGCATGGGTCAGGCCTCAGGAGCAAGGCAGGATGCCATTCCCTGCGGGTGCATGTCCCCACGGCGAGCTCCTGCTCCCTCCTCAGTCTGCTGGGTGCTGCTGGAGGTGTGAATTAGCAGCCCGGGGGCACTGCCATTAGACTCTTCTTCCCTGGCTTGGCTGCTTTGGCTTCCCTCCCCCCTCCCTGTTTTGTCTTTTGCTTTTCCAAGAGCACTTTTTAGAAGAAAGCGTCAGGCTTGTGGGGTGACAGAAGGGTAACAGGCCATATATGAGGTATCCTCGCACGGCCCGGCTGGCACACGGTGCGGCCCTGACCAGTTGGTGGCCCTTGCTCCCCCCAGTACCACGCTGCTGCTGGCAGCACCAGTTCTCCCATTCTTTCACTGGGGCTGTCTCCTTCCCGGGGAGCAGCTGACTGTGCCTGGGGTGGGAGAGGGTCTGCACCAGGCTGTCCCTTGGACTTCCCATATCCAAGCTGATTTGACCAGCTGCTTGTGCACCCAGCCAGAAGCCTGTCCCAAGAGGGACTTGTCCCTTCCCCACCACACTGTGAATCTGTGCCGAGCAGGAGCCTTAGTCCATCTGTTCTCTGATCCCACAGATGACTTCTTCCCTCCTTCACCCAAGTCCTTCTGTCCTGCACCAGGTACTCAGTGAAGTGGGGCTCAGTGGTGAGAAAGGATTCTCGTGAGGAGTATCTTCACTGGCTGCAGCCAGCTACTACAGCCAGTTCCCCATCAGGCAGACACCTCCTCCTTCCATGTTGTGTTCAAGGGCACATGCCCATCGTGCACACACGTGAACCAAGTGTTGAAGGGAATGGAGATTCACACAATCTTGGCTTTTACTTTTCCAAGCCTCCCAGAAAGACTGGATGGCTGGATTAGCCAGGGACATGACTGATCCTCCCCAGTGCAAGGATTTCCCTCACAGGACTTGCTACACTGTCATCCTCCCATGAGCAGGAGCTTAATCTCCTGCATGGATGAAGGCTCTCTGGGATCCTGGTTCCTCTTCACCATCCCCCTGCACCAGCCCAGCCTCATGCCGCATGTCCTAGGGCTCGTTTTCAATCTGGGATACCCCAGCCCCTCAGCGTGTGCTGCCCATGGGGGAAGTTCATGCCATTCCAACACAGAAGAGGATTTGCATGCATGGTGGGGAAGAGACAGCCTGGCCTGTTTATTCTTAATGCTCCGTATTATCTCTATTAATAATGCCACCTCTGCCTCACATGCTAATTAAGGCTCAAGATCGTTAATGTAATAGGGAATTTGAGCAGAGACCACACAAGACTGGCTGGATTAAGTTAACCTTATGGACTGTTAATGGATCTCCTGGAGGGGCATTTCCGCCTAATGAGAATCCAGCTTGAATGATAATCAGAGGTTTGCTCTTTGCATGCCCAGAGGAGCCAGGAAAACTAGTGAGGCTGCAGGGCAGAATGCGGGAAGGGCATCTGCAGTTGTGGTTGGGAAAGAGTGAGAATGGTGCAGGGCTGGGTGGAGAGAGCCCAACGTGAGGGAAGAATTGGGGGGAGTGGAGCAGTGATGGAGATGCTGGTGGTGCTGCACAGGAGGAGCCCCGAGTAGGCGCTGAGGCTGGCCCCGTGCTTTTTGTAGTGGGCGTTTAAATATTAACACAAAGTGCTATTTTCGTGGTCGTGATTGCCAGCAGTGAAAAGGTCACCCAAGCTACGTTAGCCATGAGCAGGGCTTCTCTCTGGGGAAAAAATACTGGAAAGAACATGACCTGAGCCATGAGTTGTGGCTCCTGCTGCCCCATGGATCAGAGATGGACTATTATGTTGTACAGTGTGGGGAAAATGTTAGGGAAGGGACCATTCTCTGAACACTTTTATGTGTAAAGAGTACTCTGCCTTACTGGTGAGCAAAAAGTGAAAGGCTGGGTCTCTATATAGAAGAAGCTGGGGGATTAATTAAAGGCGAGAAAATTGAGCTTAGAGGCTAGGTTTTCAGACTATAGGGTTGGGTAAAGTTTGGGGATAGCACAGATTCAGGATTGTAGTTGAGGCAAAGCAGATGAACCTTAAGTGTTAGGTTGCATTTTCAAAGCAAATCTGTGAGATCTGCCTGGATTGAAACTGGGTCTTGCTGGGAGCCCTTGAAGCCTTCCTGGGAAGGTGTGCATATTTTCACATCTGGCTCCTGTGTGCTAGTTTTGTCCTCCAGAGGGAATAGGTGCAGACTGGGATATAGGACAAAAGCAAAGCCTGAAATGGAGGCCAGTTTTTTGCATTTCATTTGGGGAGTCAAGTAATTTAGATCAGCATTTAGGAGGAAGATAGTAATCTGCAGCATTGGTTAAGGGAATAAAGAAATGGCTTTGTTTTTTTTGTTTCTTGGTCAAGTCCCATTGCCCCAGGAGGTGCTCCAGGTGGGCAGGCTCCATGCTTTGGTTCCTTACTTGGAGGTTACTTGGTACATGTGAGGTCTGACCAAAGGTTTAGCCTTCCAATGTGGGAACAATGCCAGAGCAGCTCAGATGTGTGGCTCTGGCTCCAGAGGTGTGAGCATGAGCTGTGCTGCCTGCGATTTGTGCGAAAGGTTTCTCATACCAAACCCAGCTGTGGGTGATTCTGGCTGGGGAAATGGAAGTCAAACAGGTATCAGTGTAGCTGCTGGAGCCGGTCAATATTCCCTGCTATAGGGACTGCTGTCTCCTAAGTCTGTTACCTGGACCTGCCCATGGCTTGGATGTGAGCCACGATTCTGGTTTGCAGTGCTCAGGTTTGGGGGAGAAAGTTTGTGGGTTTGCGATGCAGTTCCTGGGGGCTGGAAATGGGTGATAGGGACATGGAAAGGGAATAGGTCCATTTCAGGTTGCCCAGCGAGGTTTTTCTTCACTTTCTGCCTCTTGGTAAGGGAAGACACCTGAGAACTGCAAGGAAAGGAGTTCCCTTGCTGTGAGTTGGTGTGTGGGAGTTGGTACCCGGAGCAGGGCATGCTGGTGCCAGTAAGGGAGGGGAGCTGAGGGAAGGTGAGAAAGAAAAAGCAGAGACCAGGAGGAGAGGCAGGGAAGGAGCCAGATGGACAGTGTCTGTTCCACCTAGAGAGGGACTCCATCTCTGCAAACCTGTACACAGCCAAGAGTGCACACAGCACGTGCACACTTACCATAGAGCTGTGCTGCACTTGCATGCACACACATACACGTGCACATACACATTCCATGCATCGATACCTGGAACCCACTGCCCACAGCAGGCACATGCACAGTACCAACACACAGATGCCTACCAGAAGGCACACATTCCTGCACACCCATGTGCACACACAACACCACATTGTCCGTGTTGCCCTCTTTCAGCCTTATCCCACACAGATGGACTCACTCATGGCAACACTAATGGACACGTGGTTTTGTGCCTCCTGAGTTTCCTTGCTTGCCACCACAAAACAGGGAGGTGAAGGTGAGGTGAAACGTAACCCTTTGAGGTGAACAAGATGAACACCACACTGACATATTCTTGCAAGCATGCATACACATCCCCCCTGTCTCCTGCTTGCGGTGCTTTCACTCTCCATTTTCCTTTCTTTAGCCAGTCATGGTGCTTCTTCCATGCCCCTGAAGCACAGGAGCAGATGGTTTGGAGGTCAGTTTAGAATGATGGTTCCCTTTTCCACTAGTGCCTCTCTTCATCTGCTTAGCTCAGTGCTAAGTATCTCTGAGATAAAGATCCTCCTTGCCTACTCACATATGATAGCTCTGTGTTACCTCTCAGCACCTATTAGAAATCCTGAGTCCAAAAGCCTCTTTAAATTGCCCTCATGACCGTACTTTAACCCAAGTAGCACTTCAGGCCATGGTGGCTTTTCCAGTTTTGGCAGCATCTGTTAGATTTGACCAAATGAGGCAACTCCATCTCCACCCTGCTCTGTACACGTGCCTTGCTGGGGTCCAAATGACTCTCTCGCATGTCCCCTTTCAGCCTGCATTATTTATCTCCTGTAATGCACAATGGATGTTTGTGGGAAGAGCCATGCAGGTACAATCGAGCATAGTGCCGAGGAGCAGGCATTCCATGGAAGCTGAAATTGCCTGGGTGCACAGGCCAAGTTTAGCTGAGAGAGAGGAAATTTTTACTCCTTCAAAGCACTTTTCAAAAAGCAAGTGGTGGCGGCAGTGGAAGTAGAGGGGAAGAGGGGATGGCTTGGAGGGGTTGAGGGGGTGAGGGAGGGGTTCCCCACGTGTTACTTCTGGCTCCTCTCGTGCTGCTGCACGAACATGCGTGTGGTGGCGTGTGTGGGGAGGTGGGAGTGCTGTGGGGGAAGGTGTGAAGTAGGTGGCTTGGGGGAGTGAAGAGTTTCTCTGCCTAAGTACCGGTGGGGAAGGTGTATTCCGGGAAGGGGTTTGGGGGCTGTTTGGTGAAGAGCTGTGGAAGCAGAGTGTTGGGGCATACAATGTGCAGGAGGGCAGGGAGTCCCTGGAAAAGGCTACAGCAATGTATACTTCTTTATATAGAGGTATGTCTGTACCTGTTCAGAACCCATGCCTGTCCAACAGCACAGGAAAAGAGTTTGTGGGACTCCTTCCTTTTTTCCTGACTTCTCTAGGAATTGGGGATAATCTGCTTGCTCAAGAGTTGTCCAGAGAAGGGCTGGGAAGGCCTGTGAGTCTGACTGGGGCTGGACTGACTGTGACCCCTGCATTGCCTGAGTCCAAGCCACCCCTGTGCCAGCCCCTTCAAGCGTATGGGTTGTTCCTTTTGTACCGGTTCCAGTACTCACTTCTCCAGTGATCCCAATACAGCCATGGAGCGCTCTGCCACATGCCTGCAGTGGCATCTGAACCCAGCTGCTTTTCTCCCACCAAAACCCCATGCTTTCCTGTACCTCTTCTGTTCCCCAGTGACACACAGGTATACACGCTTGCACTGATGTAGAACCCTGATTGCTCTCCGCTATCACTTATCGCTTGAAGTATCATGCTGTGAAGCTCCCAAGCTTGTTAAACAAGCCCGGCAGAGTGCTTGTCGTGCCATCCCTAGTGCTGGGCCAATCTTCCCGCTTTCCTTCATTCCTTCTTACCCACCTCCTGCATCTCCTTGTCTCTCCCATGGGGGGCTCAGGGGATGCTGTTGGCTTCCTGGCCAAATCTCTGCTTTTCATAAGGGTTTATGTACTTCTTTACCATGCTTAGCTCTTGCAGTCACATCCCCTGATGTCACTATCCAATTTTAGAGCATTTGGGGCTGGTAGGACCTTGAACTCTTCTTTGCATGCAAATTTTGCACATCTAACACCAGAAGAAAGGGGGAAAGAAGAAGGGACTGTGGATATTCTTCCAGGCTGGTGGCTCTAGAGACTTTGCCCACAGGAGCTGCAACATGTGTCAGTGGACAGATACATGGGCTTTGCTGGGAGGTGGTAGAATGGTCAGAACTAGAGAAATTAATTATTTCAGAGATGGTCAGTTTAAGCAGAGATGGTGTGGCAGTAGTGTGTGCACCCATGCAGGTGTACAGAAGAATACAATGTCTCCAAAGTGAGTTGCAGCTTCCTAAGTTTTCAATTATGTCATTTTTTGCGGGGGGGCAAGGCGGGTGAGTGATGTTGGCTGTCTGCGTTTCGTGTGTAGCTTGTGTTTGTCTGCCCATGTTGGATGTTGATGAGTTATTTGTGTTTTCCACGTGACAGAATATGGCTGGTGTTTGATGATGCTGGGGCTAGCGTTTAGGATCCAGAAGGATGGTATGCCACTGTGTGGGCTGAGTTAGGAAGGTAACAGTATCTGGTGCGATCAGTTTGTACGCTGCAGGCAATTTGTAAGCATAGTGTATTCATGTGTGATATGCAGCCAGCGGTGCTTGCTTGACTTATGTTCCTAAGAGTGTGGGGATGTTTTATGGGCTTTTGTTTCCCTATAGATATGTGCGTTGTGATATGCTGGTGTGCTGTTTGCACTGGTATAGATGTTTGTGCGTGTGTGTGTGTACATGGCACTTTTTCTGGTATTTCTTTGATACGGAGTTGGGCTTATTACATGGTATGCATTTATACAGTGACAGTTAGATATAGGTGGTCAGGAGTTTGTGTGTGGTAGCTATGTCCAGATACTCAGCATGCATTTGTGCAGTGGTCAGTATTCACTGTGCTGTATATAAATGTTTTCGCTGTGTACTTGTATGAGTGGTGAAACAGGCTGGGTGGTATTGATGGGGTTGTGTGATGGGTGTCTGAAATATCACGTACGCATGTTAATACAACTGTGCAACCTTGTCAGGGCAGGATGTCTGTGAAGAAGAGAAGCACCTCACCCTTTGGAGAGACCCTTAATTTTTAGGGGATGTGTGCAAGGTGGTGTATGGGGGTATGAAAAGGCTGGTGAGTATGTGTACAGCATGTGTGTAGCAGACTGAGTGTAAGCAGCATGTTTGGGGGGGGCATGTCTGGGTGCTGTGAGCATCACCCAGCAGCACTGATGTGAGCGGCTGTGTGTGTAGGCACACTTCACCTTCTCCTGGCACAGCTCCTTCAGCACCTTGCCCTACACTGGGCCAGGCGCTGTCTCCTTTCAGAGTGTAGTGGGACAGCTAGGCTCTTAGGATACCGGCCACCCTCTTTCCATCCTTTAAATCTCTTTCCATTTGTGTGTCTGTCTGTTCTGTTGCCTGTGTCCAGTTGTCTGTTCCCATAATCACCGATATGCCCTGACTAGCTCACACCCCACTCTGCCTGTGGACTCAGCAGCTGTGCATCTCTCCGTCCCTCCCCCACACACACACACACACACACACATTCACACACACACACACGCACACCCGGGATCTTCATCTGTGGTATATTCAGTTGCTATTGGAAACCTAAGAAAGAAGTGAATCTACCCTCCAAGTCTTAAGCTGGTGGATTTTTTTCCTTCTTTTTTTTTTTTTCTTCTTTTTTCCCTCCCCTTTCCTCCTCTTCTCACAGAAGGCGAAGTCGTTCGCAATGAATCCATGGCAGCTTCGATCGAGCGGTGAGCCGGAGCACCTACTCACAGGCCGCTCCTGGATGTGACCGAAGAGAGAGGCCTTTCCCAGCACTCACCGAGGAGAGCAGATCCCTGGATTTACCTCCCGCGCACCCGGGCACCCCCAGCACCGTGGCGAGGTAAGCCGACCTCAGCACCTATGTCCGTGTGCCGCTCTCCATCCATCGATCCATCCATCCATCCATCCATCCATCCCTCTCTCCCTCCTTCCCTCCCTCCAGCTGCTCATTCCCCAGAGGTGAAAGGGAGGGGGAAAAGCAGGGGTTTTCTGCTACGTGGTGGAAAAAATCCAGGCTTTCATCAGGTCTCCCCCCCCTGCCCCGGGTAATGGAGAGCTGTTCCCTCCCCTCCAACCCCCTTTCCTAGCAGCTCTGCGTGCCTGTGTGGGGAGGGCTTGTTTGGGGAGCAGCGTGGGGGGGAAGCCTTGCAGGTCACCCCTGCACACAGTCTGGAGTGCCTGCCTTCCTTTCCCATCCCTCCCGTGGCAGACACCTGTGTGCTCTTCTCCCTGTGGCATTTTCCTCCTCCCTTTCCCTGTTTTTTCTTTTGTTTTTTTTTTTTTGGGGGGTGGCAGGAAAAGGGGCAGCCGGGCTGAGGATGCTGCAGCCAGCAGCATGGCTGGGCTCCACCACCCTGGCCTGGATCCCCTCGGGGACGCAGCTGGCAGCGGAGCGGGAGTGGGCATCAAGCGTCCGGGAGCGGGGTGTGCAGAATGGGGTGGGGGGTGTTCCCCCTCCCTCCTTATCTCCCGGATATTTCAGGTATCCCGATTCCTCGAGGAGGGTGCTGGCCTCCATTTCCTAGCCAGGTAGCTTCTCTGAATAGCCAGCCCAGCCTGGCACAGCTTTTTTTTTGGGGTGATGGGCATGCTCTTTGTTGCTGCTTGTCTGCTGTCCCCCAGTGCTCCTGCCCGGCTGGAAGGGATGTTTTCCTGCTGGAGACGGTGTGTTTCATAAGCTGGGAACGCCATGTGCCCTGCACAGGCAGCCAAGGGGCCCTGTGCTGAGCCTGACCCATTTTTGGGGTGCAAACCTCTTGGGAGCACCTGAAAGGGCCTCCCACTGCCTGGGGCTGCCCTCGGTGCTCCTTTTCCCAGCTCCTCTGGTGGGAAAGGCAGGGAGATCAGCTGCCCCGTTTCCATGCCGTGTTTCTGTGCTGCTGGAGTTGCTGCTGGAGCAGGGGACGGGAGGGGAGCGGGGAGCAGCTGTTTCTCCCATCGCCCAGGCAGTCCCTCCAGGAGCAGGACATGCCTGGAAGTGCCTTTCCCCAGAATAAGGCTCTGATGCGAGTTGCTGCTGGCGAGGCAGTGGGCATCCTCAGAAGAGAGGATTTTAGAGGGGACATCCAGGGGGTTCGCACCTGCCAGGCTGTGGTTCCAGGCTCTACACAGACATTGGCAGATGCTGCGGTTTTCTGAGTCAGATTTTGGGGCTGAGGTGTTCCTCTTAGGGGAAAGGGCTGGCAGGGCCCCTGCTGCAGCACAGTCCTGGCAGTGGTGCCCCTGTGGTGTTCCCCTGAAGGTGATGGGTTGCTCCCCTCCTGCCCAGGTCCTACCTGGTGACAGCAAGGAGGGTGCATCCTCCAGTACATCTCCCTGCTGCCACCGCGGGACCTCCTCAGTGCCCCTCTCTCCAACCACCCCAACACATCCTCCTCTACCCAAAACACCATCGTCAACTTCTGTCTGGTGGTGCCAGCTGGTTTTCCTCCTCTTTTGGGGTACCCCTGAGCCCTGCTTTTCCCTCTTTCCTTCCTCCTGCCCTCTCCAGCGCTCCCCAACCCTTGTGACCCGCCGGTGCAAGATGTGCTGGGCAGCAGCAGCTTTGGGGCCGCCTTGGGAATGGCTGGCATGCCCTGGAGGGATCGTTTCTGGATGCTGCTGCCAGCTGACAATACTGTGAAGTGATCTTTTCCCCCGTGGTTCACAGCCTTTAGTGCACGCGTGCGTGTGTGTTGCGAGTGCCTGTAGCACTGTTGATGTATCACCCTTCCTCTTGGCTGGGGCCTGGCAGGGAGCGTGACCATGCAACCACTCTCCCTTTCGCTACTGGGAGTTCGCAGAAAGTAAGGTCCTCCCAGCTAAAGCCTTCGAAGCCGTTTGGCACTGGTTAGATTCCTCAGCCCTCTCAGGACATGGCTTTGGCACTGGCTCAGGGTGGACAAGACAATAAATCCAGCTCTAGGGAGCTTGGTACCGGGTCAAAACTGCTGCAGCTACACGGTAGAGAATGCTGATCCAGTATGAACTCACTCCACTGCTTCAGACTTGTTTAGAAAACAATGTTGGCTTAACTGTACTGGCAAGGTTTACGTTGAGTTGGGTATTATCTGTCTGCACCACTCCAGCTTGATGCTGGCTTGAGCGTTGTTTGTCCTTCCACATCTGGCAGGCATTCCGCATCCTGTGTGCTCTGGCTAATTTGACAGATGCAACTGTGCACCGCAGCCGGCCTGGTCCAGTCCCTCCTGTCGGGCAAGCCAGTTTGAAAGAGGGTTGAATTAGACTTAGCAGGGAGCAAGCCATGTCCCACACCAGGCAGCTGCCCTCCCCTTTCAGGAGTTACAACAGCCCCTGTCTCCCCAGTGCCTTGTGAAGTGACGCACGGCGAGGCAGGAACCCAGCTTTCTGTAGCTCCATCTTTCCTAGTGCCACCCCAGGTCCAGGGAGATCCTAGAGAGACAAGTATGTCCTCTGGCTGGCGGCCACATCTCTGCCTGGCTCTCCCCAAGGGTTTTTGAGTTTCTCACATGCTGCCCTGGAGAGCGTTTGTGAGGGGACAAGAGGATGATGCCAGCCAGGAGGAAGGCAGGCATCGCAGTAAAGGTGAAGGGAAGTGTTGTCTCAGCAGGAGAATGTTGCTCCCCAGCCTTGGCCACCCCACAGCCCTGTGGTCAATGCACATTGTTCCTCACAAGACCCTGATGGTAGAAAATGGGGCTGTGTTTGGGACAGAGCCAAGATGATAACCCCATCAAAGGCAGGTGCTCACTTGGGACAGAGTACGAGCACAAACCCTTACCGTTACACTGCGGGGACTTTGTCCAGAGATGTCACTTGGGTGTCCGTGTTGCTGGGGGAGGGAGGAAAGTGGTGAGGGTGGTGAGGTGGTGAGGCTCACCTCATGCTTGTATGTGGACGTATGCAAGGCTGTTATGATAAGGAGGAGCATTTGCTGACCAGGTTTTGCAGTGTGAAGGCAGCTTTACGTTACTTGAGATGAGCCTTCGGGAGTTGAAGCGAAGAGATGACACTGCCTACAAAACCGTGTTATTAAGGTCTCCTGAATCCTAATCCCAGCAAGGTCTCTCAGCAGTCACCATGCTGTGCCTCAGTTTCCCCTACATTTGCGTGGGGCAGACTGTAGCCACAAACACCAGGAGAGAGGAGAAGGATGGCGAAGGGGGACATGAAAGCATGCTTACTATTTGCATGGTGCTTCAGGCTGCAGAGAGGGATGCTGTGGGGAAAGGGAGGTGCAGCCTGCGGGCTCTGTGCTGGCATGGCTGCATGCTGACCTTCCTGGGGGGGCTGGATGCTGGAGGAGAATCCATAATGAGCGGGGTGCTGTGTGCCAGGGCTGAGGCAGTGATTCACTCAAGCCTCTGTTTGTTTGGGAAGAGAAAGGGAGTTTGTGGCTTGTCACTTGGGAAACAGAGTGGAGATTCAGTGGCGGAGGGTAGGCTTCTTGGCTGAGCTGCCCCAAGCAGCCACGCCGTGTGTCTGTGTGTGTGTCAGGGGATCAAAGGGGACCCTGGTACAGTCCATGACTGGCGTCCAGCCACCCCCGGCCCCCGTCACTTCACCTCCCTCTTGCACCCTCTGCACAGGCCGAGTGGCCACCGCCGAGTGGCCGAGGACAGCCCTGAGATGCACGTGTGTGTGTGACCCAAGCACCTGAGGAGAGGGAGAGGAGTAAAAGCCTTGCTAGAAGAGCAGCTGGATGGGATTCCTGCTACCTCTCTGCCCAGCTTAGCCTGTATGTGGTAGCACACACCTGTGCAGGTGTCCATAGCGCTTAATCCCAGCCCAAGCAGGTACCTTCAGCAGGGTTGTGCCTAGTGTGTGGGGCCAGGTCAGAGGCTGAGGAGTTGTGCTGGGCTAACTTGGGGGATGAAGAAGATCTCTTCCTCCTTTGAGCTCCTCCCCTGTCTCATCCCTGCTGTGCTTCTTCAGGTGTGAGCCCCACCTCATTTCTTGGAGGTGGAGGGAGATGTCGCAGAAGGAAAGGGTATTGCAAGGAAGGTAGGGGTATGGAGGGGATGAAGACAGTAAGAAAGAGAGAAGACCTAAGAGAAAAAGGGCAGGAGCAGCAAAGGAAGAGAGGGGAGGCAGGAAGAGAGCAGCATGTCCCTGTGGTGACAATGTGGTGTGGAGGTCTCTTATACAGATTTGAGTTTGACTTGATTGTGTTTGTACTTGGTATGGATGTGGTCTGAAAAGGTGTGGCAGGAGGACCAGCTCTGCAAAAGGGACTGCTCATCTCCTGTCCACCTCCTTAACCCAGGGAATAGCCAGCCTGAGATTCCTTCTCCTGCTCTGGGCTGTCTTCTCCTGTGCCTGTTCCTCTGCTCCTGATACAGAGGAGGGAGCATGGCTGAGAAACCCCTCTCCATGTCCTCTGTCCTCCTGGCCCTTGCCTTGTGTAGCCAGAGGAATTGAGTGTGCTGTCTAGCACTGCTGGGATAGAGGAATGTTGGTGAGGTCTTAGAGGGAGCCACAGACTTGCCTTTAGACTGCTCCCCAGAAATACTTACACCTACTTTACCTCACGTAGGCAATGTCTGCAGGGACTGAATTCAACACGCTACATGAGGCAGAATTTTCTCTACAACTGCCCCATCAACACATCCCATAAAATCTGAATGGCAGCAATTAGATAAGAAGGATTTATGGTAGTTTCTCTTCCTATTTTATGAAAGAGTGTATCTATCAGGTAAGGTAGGTATGTCAGGTCTGTCACAGGGTAGGTAGATTCCATACAGATGTTCTGTCCTTTTTGATGGGACTGTGGCAATTTCTAGAAGGTGGAATGCCAGTGTTGGCCTGCCGACAGTCTTGCAGGTGAACATGTGGTGGTCATATGTGCACTGTGGTATAGCTGTGACACAAACCTGTGGGTCCTCTTGCCCATCTTGAGCTTCCTCCCTGTCCTCCTGTTGTAGGACCAATGGGCCATGGCTTGAAGCCAGGGCACATCAGGGCCATCAGGCTGTGCCCTGATCTGAACTCCCATGCCTTTTAAAGCCAGCCAGCATGGTGAGAACTATCAAGAACCAGCCCAGCACAAAGAGAGAAACACTAATATAATGGGGCTACTTATTTGAGTTCCCTGGCATTTCCCAGTGCACTTCGTGTCTTGGGGCTGATTCAGTTGAAAGGCAATCAATGGAGCTAACAGCCCAGCATTGTTCTGCTCACCTTCTGATTTACTTCTTTTCATCCTCGCTGGGTTTCATCTCCTCCCTGGTTCATGCATCCCCCAACACTGAGGTCACTTTCTTTTTATTGCTGTATATAATCAAGCTAGCTGCGTTCCTGCCCTGAATCTTCTGGGGTCAAGATGGAAATGACTATTCAGCAAGAGACCCAAACAAATGAGCAAAACTAGCCTGGTCGGTCAGAATAGGGTGGAAGTTATCCAAGAAAACTTGAACTGATCAATTCCAGTCACCTCCTGTGTTTAAAGTGACTCAGTATCTCCATTTTTAGGATGTTGCTGGGGAGCTGAAGTCTCTTATGATTTCTCTTCTATCAGCTGTCCCTACCAACGGTGTTTGTGAGATTCTTTTCCCGTATCTCCTTAGATGAGGAACTGTTTGAAACCATGCTGGTATAATAATGGGTGCTGGGACAAAGCCAATCACAAAAAAACCCAAAACCCACCGAAAAAAAACACAAAACCTCACCCACTTTCTCTGAACAATAAGTTACTGAGTCCAGATGGTTAAATACAAGAGTTTGGAAGGAGCTTAAGTGATTGAGCTGCTAACAAAAATATGCAATCTCTTGTGAAAAAAAAAACCAAACTACTGATGCGGGGAATTGGAGAAGACCAAATGTTGTACCTATATTTAAAAAAAGACTCCAGTGATGATCCGGGGAATTAAAGATCAGTAAGCTTTGCATCTGTATCTGATAAAGTGGTGGGAATGATAATTAAAAAGCAATGTTTGAAGACATCTGGAAGATTGTGGCCTGATAGGGCCTAACCAGCACGCATTCGGCAGAAGAAAACTGCATCTTGCTAATCTCTTACAACTCTTTGAATGTGTCAATAAAGCAGTGGATAAAGGAGAACCAACTGATATAATGTATTTAGACTTCCAAAAGGCTTTTGAAAGATCCTGCACAAGAGCTACTGAAGGAGCTAAGTAGTCAGTGAGAGAAAAAATATTGACATAGATCAAAAACTGTATAGGAGACTGAAAGAATGAGAGGATTAAACAGTCAAGTTTCACCATGGCAAAAGGTTAATGTGGCCTCCAGGTTCTCTTCTAAATCCCATGTGATTTACTGTATTGTTTAATGACTTGGAAAGGTGGGAGGAAAGATATACCGTATGAAAATTTGCAGATGAGACAAAGTTATTAAGTTGGCTGTGGCCAGAAAGGGCTGTGAGAAATGCTGGGGAAAGAGAGCTAAGTCAAAGGAGTGCGCTGCGCTCTGGCAAACAAAGCTCAGCATCAATACATTCAAAGCAATGTGTGTTGCAGGGCAGACTCACAACTCCTTAGAAACCCCTAAAGGTCCTGAAGGGAGGGTATCAGCCAAATGAGAGTGTGGGCGGATGTCAGGGAGCTCTTTGCAGAGCTCTGCCCTGTGTTGTGATGCCCTTGAGAAGGCAAAGTGCTGTCTGGCTGTGGAGGCCAATGGGTAGGGAGTACTTTGGAACAGCTGAAAGGCTCTTGATATACCTGGTGTTGCCACCTAATTTGGAGTTGCACACTGAAGTGGGGTCAGCCTGTTTCCAAAAGGGATGCTGGAGAACTGAAGAGGTGAGGTAGAAAGTCTCTGAACACCCACAGGTGAAGAGATGGAGGAGACAAAGGTTGATAGTGTCAGACAGCAGGCTAGGAGTGGTTGTTGAAAGGAAATAAAATTACTTTACATACGAGTACATCTTTCCTTCCTTGCCTCAACCCACAAGAGTGAGGGAACGCAGAGTGAAATTAAAATACATGGGATTCAGATTCACAAGCTTGGGCTGTGGAGTTCCAAGTCATGAGATTTTGTCAGGACCAAAAATTTAGAAAGGTTCATCGCGGGCTTGTGTATTTTTGTGGAGATCAAGAATACACAAATGAGCTTTAACAAAGGATGAGCCCAATTTTGGAGTCTGAACCTTCAGGTTTAGTCTTCAGAGCCTATATTAACCCAGAACTTAAAGTGACCAATAAAAAAATGAAGGTAGGAGCATGTTGTCCCTCATCTATCTGTTTGAGGTTTTTCTACCTTTCCTCCCCAAAAAATCTGGTGATGTCTTTCATAAGAGCCAGTGTAGACATCTCTCTGATCTGGAATGGTTGATCCCCAGCATGCACCTTGCCTTAATAACATCTGCTGGGATATAAGTGAACTTTTGTTCATGTCTCAACTCTTCCTAGCATCACGTGTGTTCAGGAGCACCCTCAAGCTCAGGTAAGAATGGGGCCAAATTCCTCCTAACATAAACTGGCATAATCATCTCAAAGTCAATAGTAAGAAGCAGTATTTTCAGCCTCTGAATTTGAACTGAGTTTCAGCCTCAGATTTCCAGTGAAAACTGAACAGCACACAAACACATATACAAAAAATGCAAACCCATCTAAATTCTTGAAATTGCCTGTGATCAGAAACATAACCTGGAAAGTTCCCAGACATTCCTGGGAGACTGCCCATGCTTTCACCTCCTGCCTGAGCTATGGATGTGGAAATCAGTCTCAGGATAACAGGGTATTGCAGCCTTTCCGTTTGCCAGGCCAAGCTGGAGCCCACAATTAAAAATCTGCTGGGGCTGAAGGGAGAAGAGAAATCCCTGATCCTATGGAAACCCTGAAATCATATCTGATTATTTCCTCCCTCTCTTCAGTGTAAGAAGCTGAGTCTATAAACACCTCCTCCCTGTCCTACAGCATCCTCTACCCAGGAGGTGTTCCCAGTTTTGGTTTTTTTTTTACTGAATAGATGATATAGGGTGCTGAAGACATTAACAGTTGGCTAACTGAGACTGCTCACAAAGTCTGATTTCTAGCTATTTGTGTGTAGCACACACAAATCTCAGACTCCTTGTAAGTATGTCTCCTTCCTGGGCAGCCCACGAGGTGTGAGCAGAGTGACTCCTTGCACAGGGAAATGTTTTTTAAGCCAGGAAAACAAACACTGAGGAGCATCTCCGCATGCCGCTCCTCGCTGGAACTCTGTGCTCTGTTATATTCTTAGAGCTGTGATTTGTTTTGGTGGGTAGCTCGGAGCTACACCCACTGCAGCTGATGTGGATAGAGTGGGAGCAGCCGGGCTCCTGTCCCAGTGCCGAGAGACCCGGGGTCACTATCACACCTTTCCATAGGGTTAAAAGCTCCTGTACGGCCAGAGGGAACTTTGGCAGTGTTTCAAAGCTGACATCATCACAGCCCCTGTGAACCTCTGGGGTGGAAATGACATCTCCAGCACCTCTCCTGGAATCCAGGAGCTGGGGACTGCGGGGGCTGAGAGACGCTGACGTCACCCCTGCTGCATGCCAGCAACCCCAAGGCTTCGGAGACAGCTTGATCACCACTACTCTATTATGGCACCTAAAAAGACCTCTGGGATCGGAAGATGATTGCATCTCTCTGCTTTATTACAGCAACCAATGAACCTCCAGGGCCAAAGGATAAATGCACCATCTCTGGAGTATTATAGCATTTAGAAACCTTGCTCACTGGCTCACAGCTGACTTCCCCCCTCCACCACCACCACCACCACCACCACCACCACCACCTTCAACTCATCTCGGCATCCAGCCACCTTCTCTACTGAGGTGTAGCTGGATAATCCCTGTGCTTTTACATCATCTGGCTGTGTGCAGCCCTGAGATGAGACCATGCTGCCTTTTCACTTCTTATGGTACTGGGGAGCATCAGTGCTGTGACCCTTTGCTCTACGAGTCTAGCAGGGGGCCACTGCAAAAGACCATTTCCACTTCTAATACAGCATCTGTGAACCCCTGGTACCGCTCTGCTCTTGCCTATTAGAAGGTGGAGGGCTCTTCTCACGCTGTTATGGATGCTTCAGAAGACAGCTCAGCACCTGTGAACGACCGTGTTGTATCAGCAGCTGGAGCTAACTGATGGGAAGGGGGATACTTTGAATGTCTGGTCAGTGAACCTGGTGTTTAGAGAGCACCAATTAATTTCTCAGATAGTCCAGAGAGGTGGAGTCCTGTCATGTTATGAACCTGACTCATACATTCTGGGGAAAATCCTAAAAGCTTTTGGTAATAGAGGTTTTAGTGACTTTAATGCCGATGGAATTAAAAGTCTCTAGGCACTCTTGAATGGATTTACATCAGGGAGATTAGAAAAGGGAAAACATTATTGGTGTCCAGGAAACTCAGGAGAGCAGCTGTCAGCTGGTTTAGATGGAAAGTTCCCCAGTGGGCAGGCGCCTGGCAGTCAGGCAGCACACAGGCGCATACCCCATGGGGTCGGCTTGAACGGGCTCACGGGCTGGGGACACATCCCAGGGGCCCCTGCAAGTCACACCACACGTGAACTCTCACAATGGGATGTTTGCACAAGGCAGTGTTACGGACTCATTGGATGTGAGCACACACAGTGATGGTCTCCCCATTTTGGCTGGCATGCTCTTACTCAGGGACCCATAGGCCTCACCCAAGTGCTGCTGAACTTTCCCGGCATGTTTTTTACCCTTCCCTCCTACAAAGGAGCGTGGAGGAGGAAGACCTGTCCTCCTCCCCATCTACAGGGACACTCCACACTAGAAGGACTGCAAAAGAGTCACTTCCTTCATGGATGGGCCTTTTACTGACCTTTTTCTTGACACCAGAAATGCACCAGGCATGTAGCTATGAAGTGCAACTATAAAGTGTAGCAGTGAAAGGGAAGACTGGAGAAGGTCCTTATGGAGGAATTTTGTAAGGTTTTGTAAATTTGTAGGGACCAGGTTCAAATTATGAAATCCACTGGCTTCAACTTCTCTGGGAGAGTAACCTGGGGAGCCATCACTGTATCTTGTCCAGATTCTGCTCCTTTTTCCAAAGTCTCTGTGCTTGTCACTGCTGGAGAAAGCATCCTGGGGTCAGATGGCCCTTGCCTGTGCTCTTAGATAAGAAAAGCTCGATCCTGTAGGGTTTGGCTTTTCTTGAACTTCCCTACTGGGGCTGTGTTGCCGAGGCTGTGCTCTTTGCTTAGGGATCATAAAGGCAATAGGAGAAAAGACATCAAGAAACCTACAGGGAGAGTGAGAAGGGTTTTGGCTTTAAGTACATGAGCTTGTTACGCTCCTCTCAGGAAGGCTCTGAGAGCCTATTTGTCTGCTGTCCCTCTGTTTGTTTCCCTCCAAAGTCCTCATTACTTGTTGGTGCATCCTGTTGAGAGCTGAGATGAGGGTTAATTCACTTGGCTTTCTCCTCAAGCAGGACATCATCAAGCTGAGGACTCAATTCAAATCCTGCTTCAAAGATCTTTATCTCCTCTGCAGCCTAGGAGAGCTGTCTGGGAGATCAGGCTTTGCTAAAGCAGGGAGCTACTTGCCCCAGGGGAGATGGGCAGGAAGGAGAGCAAGGTGTCTTGCTGGGGCAGGGAGGTAGTAACCTGTCTTTATCACCTAAGTGCTCACAAGCTCCACCTCTCCCAGCACTGCCAAGAATTACCCTGCTTTGTAGGGTGAAGATAATGCCTTGTCTACAAGACAGAACAGAGAGCTGGGATTCATGCCACCCCTTTTCTTCCTGTTGCCTCTGGAGGGGCTGGGTGGGAGGGGAAGGCTTTCAGAGTGGTTGACAGTGCCCTCATAACAAGGTAACTGGTACTGAGTGCCAGGAGAGCAGGGCAGGCACACCGCCTCTGATGTCCCGCCCAGTGAGTGGGTAGATGCCATCGGGGGTTCCACAAAGGAGGAGGAGGAGATGGGAGAGAAGAAGGAGGGTGAGGAGTCTCAGTGCCTCCCCAGGGGGCCCTTATTTTGCTGGCAGGAGGTGGTGGAAATGTGGGGAATCGGGCAGGGAAGGTGGGGAGAGGGGATGCTCTGCTGGCAGGCTGGCACCCCATGAAGTAGCGGGGAATGAGAGGGCACTGTGGCAGACAGCCCTCATTCCCGGGCTCCTGTTTGTCAGCTTGGAGACACAGCTAGGGTAGAAGAGGGTCTTTTTAAAGCAAAGCACAAAATTTAGAAACAAAAAAAAATTAATAGGGTGATTGGGGACACAGCAATACATAATAAGGGATGAGCAGTGATGTCTGGGCAGGAACTGGAGTTACCCCTGGTAGGAGCAGGCTGAATCTGGGGGTGCGAAAGGGAGTAAACCTATTGCTGTGATCGCTTCTCCCAGGGAGGTGTCTGACCAGGCACTGCCGAGGAGATACTTGTCCTGCAAATGTATTGCATCGGAGCTGCTGGGCATCCAGGTGCCTGCCTTTGGATGGGTAGGGAGAGAGCTTGGGGCACGCTTCCATGTCAGCTGCATTGGTGCTGACAGACCCTGTGTATCTCAGCAAAGGCAGTCACTCCAGAAGAGCTTCTATCCCACCATTGTCCTTCTGGAGGCACTTCTGTTTCTGTCGGTCTGTCCACCAGTGCAAAGAGAATGTTGGTGCAGGTGCCCCCCCCTTTCTCGTGCTGGCTGTTGTAATAAGCTCATTCAGCCAGGATGTGTTCAGCTCCTGTAAACAGTAGTCATTGTCTATTCCCAGGCAGAACCATGCTTCTGGAGGACATCTAGCACAACTAACTCATCATGACAACCAGCAGCAACTTCAGGCTGCTTTCACAGAGCTGTTTATGGAGTCACCTCAGCCCTTTAGCACAAGATGTACACTTGCAGGAAGCCCTGCCACTACAGAAGAAAGAGGCTTCTGCTTTTTGTGAGTGGTGGGTCCCCGGAAAATGCTGGTCCATGGCTAACATGTTCAGAGCTGTAGCAGTAGCAATGGAAAAGGGAACTTGTGCTGCTGTGAGACTTTTTAGCATGTGTGAGATGGTAGAAAGGGGTTCTTCAGCTCAGTGGTACCATTGAGGGCACAGGGACTTTGCAGCTGCAGGGATGCTATGAAGTTGTCAGATGAGAAATACTGTGGACTTTAGGCCTTGACTTAGGGCAGGTTCACAGATACACAATGGGGCACACTCATCACTTTCCTGGAGGAGGAAAAAGTTATCTGAGGACAGATCCTAGGATTTTCAGGACCTGTCAGTTGTTTTCTGGTGCTGAGGGAATCTGACATTTTCCTTTTGGGACTGACAGGCAGAGATTCAAAGCCCTCTCATTTGCATGATTAGCAGTATTTATGCTCGTTGTTCTTTCAGGGACTGTCCTGTGTGTGAAACTGTACCCTCACCACAGAACACTGGGCTGAAGAGAGCACAGTGGAGGGTGGAGGCCAAGAGCACCTTTGATTTATCGCATTGCCTGCAAACTCACGTGGGTGTCAGCACAGTTTATACCTTAGTGGCGTGTTATGTTCTCACAACATGTGAGAAGGTGAGAGAGGGCAGACTTTTTATGGGGAGGTGCTTCTGGGCATTGCTACTTCATCCTCTGAGTTGGGGAGCCTAGTGACATGTATGAGAAAACCTGACACGAAGCTGGAGGACCCATGAGGCTGTATCATGATGTAGCCAACAAAGTGGGCTGCTTGCTCTTGCTTTGATGTGCTCGTATGACAGTTTGATGCTTTATTCAAAGCACTGGTTACAACCTCGTTACTCTTCTTTCCCAAGCACTTCGAGGCCAACCAATGTATTAATAAATTAGAGGGATTAAAATAAACATTGCTTTGAAAATCATTAGGCATCCCAAATGCCTGGAAACAAACAGCAGTTGAAGTAAAAATACAAAATGCAAATAGGCTAAGAACTGGGCCATAAAATATTGTAGCCTAGCCCTGGGGCAGCTCTGGAAAGAATAAATGTGTTTATTCCCTTGTCAGTTTTGGGTTGGGACAGATGAAGTAGTACTGGGGTACTGTAAACGAGGGCTGGTCCCTGCCCCAGTTCCTGCAGTGGTAGAGAGCCTGCCCCACCAATGGCTTTATTGGCTGCAGAACAGGGATGTGGGGAGATGAGGCCACAAGCACCAGCCACAGGGTTGGAGCTAAAGCAAGATCTGAAGGCTGCAGACTGGAGACCATCTGGGTGAGCAGCTGTCCTAGGCAGCTCCTTCTGCTGCTCTTGGTCCTGACCCTCGCCCTCCAGGCACTGCATACCCAGTTCTCTCCTCAGCTCAGCTCACTGCATTTCTCACTCCAAGTCCAACTCCTCCTTCTCTCCCTGGAGATCCAGGAACTGACACAGCCAGTTCACACAGCATCCATTTCATTTTCCCTCAGTGGTACCAAAGCTGGTCCGCCGAATCCTTGCTGGTCACCTCAGCAGAGATGCTGGCTGCTGCCAGGGCAATGACAGAGCATGTTACTCAATAACCCTTTCTCTTTCTGCATCCTGGCCTACATTTACCACCTTTTTTTGTCAGTCTGTGCCAGCTCAGAAACACTGTTACAGCACTATCCCAGAGGGGGTTCACATTCCTCAGGGATATCTCAAGGGGTACAAGCAGTGGATGAGAGTGTGGCTGATGATCTGATTGCCAAGATGTTTTGAGTGGTATTTATAGACAGGTTACTTGAAACAAAGGAGATGTTTGAGAATTGCATTAGGGCAACACACAATTCTTTAACATGTTTAACAACCGGTGGAGTCCTCCTTAAGAAGTGAATGTAATGAGGGCAATCAGTCTTGGCTCTGTGACTGTAGGATGATTTTAGAGCAGAGAAGCACAAAGGAATCACAACTGACTGATGCTCTCAACCCAGAAGGGAACAGGGAGATCCAGTTTTCCAGACTGTTGTTGGAGAAGGGTTTGTGAAGGAGATATTCACCACCTGCAGGCTGAGCAGCCTATCCATACTTGGAGAAGACTGTGTGTTTGTGAGGAGAAGAAGGGGGGTCAGCTGTGAGAAGTATGCCTGATTCAAGAATTGCCTAGACCATCTTGAGTTTCTCTTGCGTGACAGACTGCTCAAGCATCACTGGCCAGTGAGAAAGCAGTCAGACAATAAGAGAAAGCTGGCCTAGGAAAAGGCTGAGCCTGTCTGCTAATTGAGTACTTCTCCCTGCCTGGCCAGCATGCTGCAAGAGGAAGGCATCATGAGGCCAAGTGCCTGCTACTGCCAAGGGATTTTTCCCCTCCACACAGCCACTGGGATTTCTAATCCAGGCTGGGTAGGACAATGCTGTCATGTTAGTAATGGTATAACTCTCTTAGCAGTCTACTGGTGTGACAGAGTCACAAAGAGAACAGTGTAGGCTGAATATGCACTCATGCTTGCTAAGCCTGTAATCCCAGCTTTGATTTTCTCTCCCTCTCTTTTGATTATTTTTCTTTTTTAAATAATCAGTTCAAAACTTAGTAAGAGTGATTTACTAGTTGCCTACTTATCTATCCTTGGCGTGGCATCCAACGTGGATTGCACAGGATAGAAGGATGGGGAGCAGAAGAAAGAACTGTGAGAGGAAAGGGGAGGCTGGAGAGTGTCCCTGTTTCTTTTCTCCATGGAAACTAAGGTTGTTATCTTTCTGTGAACCTGAACTTGGCTGTTATTTCCCCCATGGTCAGAAGAGGTTGGTGATGAGCTCTTAGATCTTTTCTGGCTTTCTTAGTAAAGGTTCAGCAGCTGTTAGCAGCTGGTGGGAAATGTTGGGTGGTCTGCGGGATGGAAGTAGGCAGGGCGCATGAGTGCCTTGGTCTTGTCTGGACTGCGCCGTGGTTGTTACACTTGCATAAGAGGAGTTAGTGATAGAGCTAGGCCCCTCCAAGGCTGTGTCTTGTGATTGTATCCCTGCACCTCCCTGAGGCTGATGTCTTTTCCTGCAGATCCTAGCAAACCCTCAGCCCAGGCAGCTGTAACAGCTGCTGTGGGGCAGATTCCAGCACCATAATGTGTTTCTGCATCCAAACACTGTTGGTTCTGTCTGCCTAGGAATCTGACCACCTCTTCTCAGAAACCAGTTGGGCTGGGCAGTGAGATTCATGGCTGGTCAGTAGTAAAGAAGCAGACAGGGAACTGCTGGTTATGCACGTGAAGCCCCTTTTGCCCAAGAGCTGATGTTAAGAATTGCCTTGCACTGCTCTCCCTGCACTTGGGCACCACTGGCCTGAGTCACACCTTAGTCAGTCTCACCCCAGGTGCTTCTCCCGAGGTGAGCCTCCTCCCTCCTTGTCTCCAGCAGTAGTCATAGCCCTGCTGTACTGCTCTGGGCTGCAGGTGGCCATGCTTTTGGCTGGGTGATACTGAACACAGGAGACATGGAGCAGGCCATCCGGAATAAGTGGTTAAGTGTGGGTTGGTGCACAGGAGGACAGTGAACAGGAGCAGGCAGAAAGGTCAGAAAAACTGCAGCTCTGGACAGTTGTGGAGAAGCATTAGAGGACTACTGAAAGGCGCTAGCCTTCAACTAGCCTTCACAAGGCTTCTCCTTGGTTAAATATTGTATACCCATAGCTCACTGTGGAAGGACTGGTCGTGACTCGCAAACAGCTGTGTCCAGGTGACCCATGTGTGGTGCTGAGACAGCCTGGCATAGAGAAGGCAGCTCTCTCTGAAGCTAATGAAGGCAGTTCTCTCTGAAGCTCTGGAGCTGTGGGGCATTCTGGCAGCTTGTGGGGTGGCGGGTGATGGCAGGGACCATGCTGTCATGCAGAATCAGTGAAACACTGCTTCTCTCTCAAGCTGTCTGTTTCTGTTGCTCTTTGTGAGTCTTTTCTCACTTCTTCTCATGTGCTCATATCACCTCTCTTTTCTTTCCCTCTCTTTCTCTCTGTGCTTGATGCATGGCCTGCTGAATATAATCCATAGATAACCCTCTATTCTCTTTTTTCTCTTCCTCACCATACTTCTCACTCATCCTTTCTTCCTGTCTCTCACTAACGCTCTGTTGCTCTCTCTGCCAATTTATTCTTCTCTTCCCTCCTACACTCTGTCCCCGTTTAATCAATCTCAGCACAGGCCTGTTTTCCACCAGAGCTGCTGCTTCATGCTTACTCCCATGGAGGGAGGGTGGGCAGGTGCGCAGTAGGGGTAGCAGGAAAGCTGACGTGACTCTCTTTGGTGGCCATGGCTGAGTCCCATCACCCATTCTGTGGCTTGCCTCCTTCCCTATAAGACAGGAACGCTACAGCTGTGAGTGAATCTGCAATGCTTAGAGGTGGTAGGGCCAAGGTCTGTGAAGTTTCTGGAAGTGGGATAGAGCTCTTTGGGTGCCCATGCAGGGCTTGTTTGTCTTTGGTGCCCATCTAAGCCCAGGGCCTTGTGCCCACACTGACACATTGGAGGCACATTCTCTGCCTTGCCCCTTGTCCTATTTACAAAGTTTGCACCATCCAGTGTCCAATGAGAAATAACCCTGTGGGAGATGCAGCTGACAAAACTCAGCCATGTTGTATTGATCTGTGGTGATCCACGACTTTATTCCCTGCAACCCCCTGGCAACTAAGGGAACTCCTCTTCCCATAAGTGCTACCTTTGCAAACCAATCACACTGAGTCTCTGCCTCTCCCCATCCCACTCCTTCTCTTCTCTCTCTTTCTGCCATGTCTTATCTCCACCTTTGCTTCTCTTAGGCAATGTGTCCCTCCACTTACACTGGGAACTTTGCCCTCCCCATGGCAGCACACGCTTGGTACCAGAGCCTGCCTTGCCTGCTCGCTGTTGAGGGCTTGCCCAGAGCTGCCAGATGCTTGCACCTTCTTAGCTCTCATGGGTAGGAGTTGCTATGGGAGACAGGGAGAAAGAAAAAGTGCCTTCCCAGCAGCACCAGGAGCCAGAAATCTTCCATTGAGTGGAGAACACCCCCCTCTTGTGCTCCTTCCTCCCCTCAGCCCCCCTTCAGAGAGCACTCTGCAGAAAGCTGCCTTTGAAGCCCCTTAATTAGTGTCCCGTGTGTCCTGAACGGAGCCCTTCATTACCACCAGCAAGAGGCACAAATTGGCATGTGTTTCAGGTTTGGGCTCAGCGCCAGAATTCTGTTCCAGTCCCCTCCCTCCAAATCTCTCCAGCTTCCCCCCTCCTCAGCACACATGCATGCACACATACACTCTCCCACAAAAAAACACATACACACAAGGGATCCTGCCAGAAAATGGAGACATCCCCCTTCCAGTATCCCAGATTTGAGAAAAAAAACAAAAACCAAACAGCAAAGGTCACTCTGCTCCCTGCCTCCCCCCTGGCTTGCTCTTGGCTCTGCTGACCCGTCAGCATATGCATCTGCAGGTTGGGGGTCATTATCAACCCCAGAGTATCTCTCACAGCCTGTGGATGTGCTCAGAGGGTGCTAATTAGTGAGAGAAGGGCTGATTAGGTTAGAAATTAAGTGTTTATTTTCTCTTTTTTTTTGGGTGTGTGTATGTGTGTAAAAATAGTGGAGCCAGATGGAGTCTCAGGAATGATGGGAGGAAAGGCAGACAGGAGCAAAAGGAGGGGCATCTACACCCCATCTCACCTCTCCTGCGTGCACAGGGCTCTGGGTGGCCAGGCACTCTGCAGACTCACAGCATTCCTGTAGCACACATGCAGACACCACACATGCTGTGGCTGTCTTGTCCTCACTGGGATTGAGCTAGACTTCTCTCTGCACAATGTTCTGGAGAAGCTTTTCATGCCTGCAGAACTTCTCATCTCCATCACCTCATCTTTTCCAGCTCAACTTTAACATCTTTCCCCCCACACCCCCCATCTCTTTTTTTTTTTTTTTCACCTTCAAGTCCTTCAAGTCACATTCAAGTCACCAATGTACTTGAATGTACTTCAAGTCACTACTAGCAGCAGCCAACAGGTTATGGGCATCACCACCCTTTTTTTCTCAGACCCCATGTGCACTGTCCCCATCCAGGCATCCCATCTCACAGGGACATGCCCCACCAGGCTGAGGAAAATCAGTCTCTCTCTGCCATGGACTTTACGTCTCCATTGCAAAAGCAGCAACACAGGACTCCCAAAGCTGATTAGCAGTCTGATTTTGAGGAACACCAAGGCCTCTATACCTGAGCAAACCCTGCTTCTGCCCTGTCATCAGGCTATTTCTCTCCTGCACCCTTCCTAGCTTCAGCCTGTTACCAGTTGTTGGATAAGGAAGAATGGATCAGGATGTGACTGTGTAGCAACTTTGCCTTGCTATAAGGCTATTCTGTGCTTCCAGCTCTCCAGGGAGCGGCCTTGAGGCTGTGAGGGGCAGATGAATAATCATCTCCTTCCTTCCACCTGACCCCAAGGAGATCTCTGGGGCCAGCACTTTGGATGCATTGGACATGGAGCCTTTCTCAAAAGCCACAGTTTAGGCTAAGAATACTTGGGTCCCAGCAGGCTGGATGAGAGGGAGGGAAACAGGCTGTACTTTGCTCTACAGCTTGCTTTCTGGGGTGGGAATTGTGCTAGAAGACTCATAAAATGATGATGGCACAGTTGAAGGTCAGCATCTGCAACAAGCTAATTTATGTGACCTGAGGGCTCATTCTGATGTTAGGAATGGAGGCCACTTCTCCCAACTGTGGATATGAGTGTTGAAACAGGGCTGAGTTTGTTTTGTTGATCATATTGGGAAGTAAGAACTAGTCACTATGACATGCTGAAGGAGTATATACAGGGAGGAGTATTTCCTCAGCAGCCAATGTGGGGCTAACCGGGATATGTGGACCTGATGGCAGAGGAGATTCTCTTGTTGAGACAAGATGGTGGGCCCCAGACTCTTAGTTGTTCTTCAGAGCCCTACTGGAAAGTGTACAGTGCACAGGGGCTTTGTATCTGTGAAAAAAAGAGGTCCAGCTTCTTGGCACAATGGTGGAGTAGCTAGGGGACCTCCAGCTCCTGAGGTGGGAAGAGAGGACATATGTATGTGCTGGTGTTCCTCAGGCTGCGTACTGCGAATATGACTGCACGCATGACTGTTTTGCTGTTGCATGAGAGGAGGGCATATTTGTCTGGGTACAATTTGGGCCCTGTTCCCTTTTCATCGTGACAGTGCTTTTTCACCATGTGGCTCCTGCAAACAGCCAAACAAACAAACAAACACATGGGAACCCAAACTCCCTATTACCACCACATTGCAGATGCAGTCTGGTTTGGCCTGTATTTCTCCCGTTGCCACAGCAACGGTAAGCCAGGGAGTAAATCAGAATATCCTCTCTGGTGCTCAACACCCCCATATGGCAAAATAATAGTGACAGTGCGGAAAGCCTGGTCTGTCTCCCCTACCTCTCCTTTCCAACTCCAGTTCAGCAGAGACCCTCCAGAGACCTGTTATATGCCTGTCAGACCCCCAAGGATATCACAAGCTTCCTCCATAGGGGATGAGGGAACACCATCTTTGCTGTGACCAGCAATCACCCTTATTCACTGCTTGTGTCTCCCGTGGCAGGTGTTTAGGTCTGAATCAATGTTCAATGTTCATGGTCTCAGCTCAGCTGGCTTTTAATAAGACAAGTCCCGGCAGCTCCACTAGAGACCAAACGGCATCTAAACCAGGCTTAGCAACCTGCTTCTTGCTTCAGCAAACTCTGCTTACAGCTGGGAGATACAGAGCCTTTAGAGAGGAGCAAAGCAATCAAAGCACATTTAGGACCAAGACTCCTGTCCAGCTGAGCTCAGAAATATGCTCACTGGGACAGCTGCCAAAAGGGCTCCACCAGCTATGCTTTGTGTTGGCCTAGGGCACTTCCAAAGTCAGCGATGTGCTTAGAAGAGAGATCTGTCTGCCCAGAAGGAAGAGTCCTTGGGAGGAGAGGAGGGACCGCTGTCTCTGGAACGGGTGTGGGGCAGTCCTCTGGGTGGAGGGAAGAAGTCAGACTTGTATTTTCTATAGCAGCTCTTTCTATGCACGTGCTAGCCTGGAGATTTCAGGGTGCTACCAAAGCCCTGGAGAATGACCTGCATCCCCTTTTCTGCCAGCAGGCGATTATAGTGTATCCATCACTTGTGCCTCCCCCAGCTCTGGCCACAAACCTTCATTAGGAATCTCACTGTGCTCTTTGGCTGGATTTCCCCCGAGAATCCGATTTTAAGGCTCCCCAGTGATTGGTGATGTGTAAATACAGTGTGCTTCAGCATGGCAATGCGATTGCCCGAGTGGATTGGAGCTGTTAACTCTTCAGCAGCTGAAGATCCTCCCCACATCTCCCTGTTGTGACAGTGCCTTGTCTCACAGGGACACAGTCGGTGGGAGCCCAGCCAGGCTTTAGGCGTGCTTACAGATGGCTGTGGACTGGGGAGACCCACAGACCTCCTCATGTTTCTGTGGAGAAGAAGAAAAGAGGAAGGAGTGGCCCAAGGAAAAGGCAAGAAGGGCCATTTGATGATTAAATGCTAGAGCAACGCGGCAGTGTAAAAATATACATATATCACAAGCCTTAATTAACACAAGCGAAGGAAAAAGGAGGAAAAAAAGCCACTTTTTAAAGGTTTCACAGAGACTATAAACTGGCAGCAGAGAAAAAAAACGTAATACATGCAAATTAATGGCATAAATTTAGGGTTACTTAACTTCACAAATGTTAACAAGCTCATAAAAAAAAAGAAAGTTATTCTTTCCCAGTTTCCTGTCGCTGTTTGTTTAATTCTCTCTTTTTTTCCCGTTGAGAAGATTATGTTTTCAGTATATTCCTCCTAAATTAATTCTGCCTCTCTCTCTCTTCTTTCTCCCTTCGTCTCTGTCTCTTTCTCTGTGCCTGCTTCTGTCTGTTTGTCTTCCTTTCCTGCCTATCTATCATGTTCTTAATGTCCTCATCATTGTAGTATCTAGTCTTGGATACAACACCGTCTCATTTCTCTCCCTTTTTCCTTCCCTGGCTCTCCCCCACTCCCACACCACCATTCTTCTCCCCAGCTTTCAGCCGCCTTCCCTCTTCTCCCATTTTGTATTTATTTATTTATTTATTTCCTCTAGCAGCCAGTGTAACTCCAGCCTGGTAATGCTATACACAACACTGCCAATTTCCAAACACGCATTTTTTCCCTGCCACTGGCAGACAAAGAAGGCAAGGAGCAAATTAAGTGGTCTCTGGCTGAACTGCTCGTTTATCAACCATTTGAATGGCTGTTTGTTGCTGCAGACTGTATAGCTGGAGGCAGAGGTAAGAGTGTGTGGGCAGGCTGCGCTGGTACGCCACAGCCCCACTTTGAAACAGCTGTCACAGTTCCCCCTACTCCGTCCCCTTTATTCAAGACTCTGCCTCTGTACAATGGTGGGTAATAAAGGGCACGGTAGCTCCTTGCTGGGCCCAGGAAGTCATGAGCCCCCGAGGTCATGGTGTCTCTGCTTCCCGTGTGTTTCTCGCTTTGCTTACAGATAAAACTAAGTTTAGAAAACTCAGACAATTGCCAGCTTAGCTCTGCCAAAACTCATTTCTCTGGAAAGAGGACATGTGCCTTTTGTTCTGCTTCTTTTCAAGCCACCAAGGACACCCCAAGTTGCAATACTTGTGACGTCGCCCGTCCTGTCCATGATGCTATGTCATTCTGTTCTTAGGCTCTTGTTCTCATTGCTTAAAAAAAAATGGTTAAAAAAAAAACAAACCTCATTTTGACTTATGGACCAGACTGAGTCATAGGAAGACATCATTAAAAAAAAAAGAGGGGGTGGATATCATCGGTTTTGGCCACAAGCCATCCCTGGAGCTTTCAAAGTAGCCTGTAAATATTACTGCCAGCTCTGTTTCAGTATCAGAGACAGAAATCCTGGCCAATAGCTTTTCTCCTCAATGGCCCAATTTGGGATTTCAGAATACTGGAGAGCAGAGGGGGAAGTCAGTGTTTTCTTCAACATAGCAATCTCAGGAAAAGGGAAGTGAAATTACAAGCTGGAGCCCCCGAGCAGCAGCGAAAATAAGAAAATCCAAACAAGCAAAGGGAAAAAAAAGTTAAAGTCTAAATTTCTCAAAACTAGAGAAAGGATGTTGGTGGGTAGCTAACAAAGACGCTAGGAAGAGGAAGGACAGAAGGAGAATCTGTTGTGTTTGGAAGATGTGGGAACCATCAACACAGATGTTGCTGAAGAAAGCAATTGAGAAGCTGAATGGGACTTGCATAGGTTTACAGTTGGGTGCATGCTTGAGCATGTTGCTAAATGCAGACCTGAGTGAGTGAGAAGAGAACAGGAAATAATCATGCGGGAGTCCCCATGCAGTGTCAGTCTCTGTCCAGATTGACATCACAGGCTTTCCCACTGATTTAAATCTTTGCTTTTCCTGGGTAGGAAATGAGTCAGGGTGACTACAGAGTTTAAGGTTTGGCCTGTGCAGATTAAGACGAGTAGTAAGGAATAAATAAAATACAGCATATGCAAGGGTGACTAAGGACTGAAAGAGAAGTAAAGAAAAACGTGGGGGAAGGAATAAGGGCTACAGTGAGAAATAAGGAGGGACTGCCAGATGAATTATTTGCTAGGGCTACCTGATGAAGTCTCTGGAGAGAGATTTTAGGGGGATGTGGCATCACTCCCTGGTCATGGAATGTATATTACCTGGGTTAGTGGGTAAGACATTTATGTGCCCCTATTACCTGAGTGATACTCCTTTTTTTTTCTTCTTCTTTTTTTTTTATTTTTTTTTTTTATTCTGTCCTTTTCAGCTTGGAAACAGTCTGAAGCAAAGCTTATTTCTCACTTAAATGTTTACAGCTCTTAGGGAACCAGAGGCCCAATATCAGTTGCAGCCTCTGTGTACTCTGTTACTAACAACATCAAAAGAGGCAAAGCAGCAAATAGGTGGGAAAAAAAAGATTGAAATCTGGACTGAGCAAGAACAAAGGAAAGGGTGGGGTGTTTCTTAAATGAAGGTGTCCCCTATTTTTGATTGCTTTGTAGCTTGAATTAGCTTTGGCCTACATAATTAAAATGGAGGATGACGAGGTATCAGCAGAGACAATTATTTTGTAGGGTTATTTGCATGGATCATCTGTTTGCTGCACGGCTGCTGTAGGAAATGCACCACCGTGAGTAGACATATATATAATTGTAGAGAGGGGGAATGAATAAACGTGTTTCAAAGAACAAGGAGAATTCTAAATGTCAGCAAAGGGGTATATGACTCACTCATTGGGAAAATACTATTATTGGATACGTAAGTAGGACTGTACAAAGCACTCAGAGGAGGGATGCTACTAGAAAAAAGGAGAATTAATAAGTGAAGGCAACATTTGGATAAGTGACAGTGAATGAATGAGGAGATGTGCTTTAAGTGCCACGAGCCAGCACAGGGCCTGGAGTGAAAGCAGAGGGAGAATGCAGGGTGAGGGTGGTGAAGGCTGAAAAGAGAGAGATCATGGACAACGAGGAGGAGCATTACTGGAGACTGCTGCAATACAATGGAACGGATGAGTGTTTGTTAAAAGACTCTACTTGACTTTTGGCAGAATAATGGTGACAAAGTGTTTCTATTCTACTGAGTCGGGATTAAGGAAATAAATGAGGTGGAACTCCATAGGAGGAGAGGAAATGGCTGCGCTGAGGAGGCAGGAAGAGTCCCAGGACTCAGCTGGAGTGAGCCTTTGCAGAGGTGGGTTAGGCTGCGATGGATGGGTGGTGTGGAGGAGTATTGCCCTGTTTTTCAAGGGGAAAAAGCAATGCTTAATTATAACAGACAGTGTTGTATAGATTACGGACATGGTTGAAATGAGCAGTGTGGGATCAAGGCATTTTGCATGAGCTCAAGCCAGGCATTGAGAATAATTAACTAATGCTCCTGGTACAGTCCACGACAAAGTTCCAGATTTCTTCACTCTGGAATATGTTGAACTTGAAACCTTTAATCCAGGCTCCATCACAACAGACCTGTCCCATATATCTGACTGGTCATCCTCACAGCCTGAAACGCTGTGTGCTAGCACATCTGCCCAAGCAGAGGCCTGAGGAGTCCAGCTATTTCGGCAAATGGATCAGTCCAGTTTGCAGCAAGGACCAGGGGATCTCCAGTTGTGGAGGAGGAGATTTCCCGAGCTTTTAGTTTGGGTCCAGCTGGGAGCAGCACCAGTTCTTATTTTGGTTTTGAAACCCCGAATTTCCAGCAAGCTGCTTTTTTGTCTGGCTTGGGTTGATTGAGTCGGTAGAGAGACAGATGTAGGTGGATAATGGGGAGAGGGGGTGGTAAGTGGCAGAGCTATTGCCTTAGCGAGAGGGAAGGATGCTGTATAAGTACTGCCAGTCCCCATTCAGTGAGCAAGTGGTGAGTCAGGGGCAGGTACTGAGTCAGCAAGAAGGCGGACGGGTGGGTGGGTGGGTAGAGCACCCTGGCTAGCTCGGCACAAACCACTCAGCCACACCACTGTGCTCAGGTCCCCGTGGGAAAGTTGCTGGAGGTGGTTCAGGCTGCTGCATCTCCATTTCTCCCCTTCCCATGCAATTCCCTTTCTGAGCCAGTGGGGCTTCAGGGAGGGCCCCTGACCATGGCCTCTGGTGGGCACATTTTTTTCTTGACATGTTTATAATCCTCCTTGCAAACACTGCCTCTCTGTGAGGCATGGTAGTAAAAGAAGACAAATGAAAACAGCTGATGAAGGTAGAAAGAGCCCTTCAGCCTGTCTCACCCCAAAGATATCACTCATGCAGTCAGGGAGCTGGTGACAGGTAGGGGAGGGGAGAGAGAGAAAAGAAATAAAAAAAAAAAGGAAAAAGAGGTAGAAGCGAGAGTGAGAGAGAGAAAATATTTGAGAGATGAAAAGAAATTACCATACGGTAGGATCCTGTTATTCAACCTAATTTTCAAAGGACTGCAGCTGTCGCACTGAGATAATCTGTTAATTATAACAGTCATTGTGTTTTGGCAATGGAAGAAAAAAACAGGCTCTAAACAAGGCAAGGTAGCGGGGAAAAGAGAGGGGAGGCATGGCTGTGTCAAAATGCATGTCAGATGTTAGCTTGAAATATAGGTGGGCGAGCTGGCCAGGAGGAGGGTCCCTTCCCAGCAGGGCTGAGCTGTGCCATTTCCTGGAGGCAGAGGATGGAGGGAAGGTGGAAGCAGTCATATGAAAACATAATGTCCTACCCAGCGTAGGGCTACTCCTCTTGCTGAATCCAGGCACGTATTGACCAGAGGGAGAGCTTTGAGGCTGAAATATCCCCATTGGCCTGTTCTGCCACAGCATTTCACTCTTTGGCCACTTGAAACAGATTCCCCATGTACTCCCTCACCTTTCCTCTGTTTCTGCCCCAAGCCAGATCAGGACTGCATCTGCTGTATTTGAACTATCATCTATAACAGCTTCTGGTTGACCCTCCATTTGCGAGGCTACCCTGTCTTTTGACATCTTGCAGACTATGACATGGGATAATGACACATGACTTTCAGAGACACCCCGGCTAGCAGTGCCATGCAAAGGCAGCCTCTTCCTCTCATTAGAATGGTGTCTTGACCTCTGGAGTTTTCATGCTTGAGTTGTATTCAGGTGGCTGCTTACCCTCCTTGGAGAGAGATCTCACTGCCAGTGAGGGAACCTCTCTCATATGGCTGCCCAGGGGATGGTTGGCTGGAAGGTGAGAACATGTTGAAGGATGCTGGAATGCCAATGCTTGTGCCCCACAGGAGTTTGCAGGCCTGGAGGTACCCTCCACAGGACGACTGGCTACCAGTGCACTTTGTGAAGTGATGGCTACTCTCAGACAGCCCAGAACCTCTGTGATTCCTTAGGCTCTGAGTCCCTCCATCAAGAAACAGTACTGAGGTGTAATGCAAGGACTAACCTCCTTCATGCCCCTTCCCTCCTGTCCCTGCAGGGTACCATGTTTGGGAACATTCCAAACTGGCACCACTGTGTTGCTGGGGATGCATTTAACATCCAGAAATACTGGAGGCATCTTTGGTTAGAGTGAGGGCATCTCTCAAATAGCTTGTGAACCCGCCCTTCACAGACAGCTCCGTGAAAGCCAGGAGCTGCTTTTGTATGAATTAGGGCAACAAGGCCAGTACAGGACAGCAGAGGTGTCACAGTGACCCTGAAGGGATGGGGATCTTTGCAGTGACATTACATACAGCACAAGAATTTCTCCTGGCCTCATGCTGGACATGCTGCCCTCCCCTGCAGCAGTGCCAGTGCTCCCACTCTGCTCCCTCCAGCAGCTCCCTCCCATCCACCCAGAGCCCCCGCTTGACAGCTGACACGTGCACTCATGCAGAGCTGAAACTCTGTCCCTTTGCCACAACAGCCCACAGAGAGCAGAGGTCCTTCCCTGTCCCCTACAGCAACTCCCTCCCACACGCACATGCAGAGCCAGCCCTCACACCTGGCTCCCTACAGTGATTCATGTTGGGGAACACGTAGGGAAGGAGCACTCCCACCCCTTTTCCTACAGCCATACACACACACACTCGCACAACCACGGTCGTCTCCTGTGATCCACGCATGCCCACGTGCAGTCCCCGCTCCCACCCCGTTCCCTATGGTGCCTCACACAGAGCCAACACTCCCACCTCTTTCTCCACAGCAGCTGCTTCATGCAAACACACCACACGTGCACACACACACACACACGCACGCGCGCACACACACACACACACAGAGACAGATGTACATTCACAACCAGGGCTTTGCCTGCTTCCCCATGGCCATTCCTCCTTCCCCGCCCCAAGCATCAGCACTCATTCTCTGCTTCACAGAGTGATTAACCCGTATGCACACCCGGCCCACACACCTACCCCATCACCTACAGCAACACCTCCGCACGTACTCCCCCCTCTGCCTCATGCCCCCGGAGCCGACGCTGCCACCTCTTTCTTGACTGTGACTCGCCCCCGATGCACACCGTGCACGTGTCCAGGCAGAGACAGTCTCACTGTTGTGCTCCCGACGGAAGGTCCCTACAGACAGTCACACAGAGCCCACGCTCCTTCCCCGTTGCCAACAGGAATTATTTCCAAGTCTTCCCACTGCCTTGGGTCTGGGCTCATGGGATGACACCCACGTGTTTTCTAGACCCTCCTCTCCCTTTTTGGGGGAAAGTGGTGAAGGGACCTTTATTGCCGCTGCTACTCTTTATGGAACCTGTAATCTCTTGATATCCTCTTCTACTTGCAGAAGGCTGTTCCCCAAGCCTACCCCCATGCACACACTCCTGTGGACTGCTGCCATGGGCTGTCTGGGTGGAGCTGGCTCGATGCAAATCCCCCTTAATCTTCAATAATCATGTTAATATAAAAGGTAACCATTTCACTTTGGAAAACAAAGGTGGCTCTCTGGCCTGCCAGGGAACCAGTGGCATATGAAAGACCTTTCTGCCAGTATTTATCACTATAAAATAAGATTTACGCTTCTAAAGCTCTCTTTTTTCTTTCATGCTTCTGAGCTGCTTCATTTTTCTCCCCTGAGCTTTCCTATTCTCTCTTTCTTGCTGCCTAACAAATTAGGCATCTAATCGCTGCTGGGGAGGCGCGATGGGAGAGCAGGGCTTTTATATACAGCATCATGTTGGGTTTTTTTCATGGTTAGTCTTTAAGCTCTTTGGCCCAGCAAAGGTTTGGAGTCAATGGCTGTGCATTTGCTTGAGCAAATGTGCTTTGAATGGCAGACAGGAGCTTGAGGTTAACACCTGAACTCTTCCCATGCCTCGAACTCTCCTGTGAAGACAGGCTGAGAGAGTTGGGGTTGTGCAGTCTGGAGAAAAGAAGGCTCCAGGGAGACCTTTTAACCCCTTCCAGTACCTAAGTGGGGCCTACAGGAGAGATGGGGAGGGACTCTATCAGGGAGCGTAGCAAGAGGACAAGGGGTAACAGTTTTAAACTGAAAGAGTAGATTTAGATTAGACATTAAGAAGAAATTCTTTACAGTGAGAGTGGTGGGGCACTGGAACAGGTTGCCCGGAGAAGCTGTGGATGCCCCATCCCTGGAAGTGTCCAAGGCCAGGCTGTATGGGGCTTTGAGCAACCTGCTCTAGTGGGAGGTGTCCCTGCAGGGGCGTTGGAACTTGATAATTTTTAAGGTCCCTTCCAACCTGAACCACTCTGTGATTCTATGATTCTATGAACTGGCCAAAGGGCAGGACTGCAGGGCAGCATGTCCTTGGGCAGTCCTACAGCCTGTATTTCATCCCTCTGCCCTTCCTCTGTGCAGGGCCCCATCACTGCTGTCTGGAATTTGAGTGCTGTGAGCATCCTTGCAACAGTGTCCTGTGAGAAGCAGCTGAAACTCTATGTGGTTTTGTGGTCTTCCTCACCGCAGTGTCCTGCTAGGATCCTAGTGCTTTGGGTTTTGTTGTGTCAGGGACAATTGCAGTTTGGGAGTCACAAGCTTCCTCCCCACTCATGACAGGGACAGCCCAGCTTTCAGAGGGATGACGTTTCTCCCAGCAGGCACCGTGGATTTGTATATGGTGAAATGACCCAGAGTTGAAACCCAACATTTTCCTTGTGGCAGCACGCTGCCAAAACTCACACAGCTAGAGCCCACCCTTCAGCAGGACCCAGGATACCAGTTCAAGGGACAAAGGTTTTGTTTGGGCAGTGACATGAAAATACCTTTTGTTGCATGCCTTTCTAGAGTGGCTCTGCAGCTTTTTTTCTTTTTTCTTTTTCTTTATGTTTCTGCCTAAGCCAGCTCTTCTTTCTTCTAGATTTTTGAAGCTACAGGGCCAATTTCAAACAAATGTAACATTGGGATAGATCTCAGAGATGCTGTGATCTTATGTGTTTCAGGAAAATAGGGGGATAAATTAGAGAAGAGAGAAAGTGGAGAGAAACCCTCACAGAGCCCCATTAAAGAAAAGAGTGCTGTGTGAGCTCAACCCTTGGTGGATATCAGATAAGCTGCAGCATAAGATTTCATATCTCTCTCTCTGTCTCGAGCACAAACACACACACAAGCACAAATGTCTTCCATGTCACAAATACACAGGTCATCAGGCTTCCTGCTCTCTCTTCTCTTGGTCACAAACTTCTCAGGGCTTTTGGAGGACCTCTGGGCACAGTCAGAGGTTCTCTGCTGCATGATTCGCTGGTAACTCCTTGCACAATAGCTGGGGGCAAAAGCAAGGACCATCTCTGGGAGGTGATCTGAAGCATCTGCAGTGATGTTCACACCAGTGTGTGTCACAGAAACTACCCAGCAGGTGTGGAGAGTCCCTTCAAGTAAGGCACCAACTCCCACTACAAAGCACCCCAGGGAAAGGCCCCATTTTGTGAAGTGGTTAGAGAAATCCTGGAAGGACCTTGAACCCAAGAGACAGAGCCCGTTGGAGATGGTCTTTGTGTTCTGAGGCCCACCAGGAGCAGACAGCTCATTGAGCTGGGAAGAGGACTGATGCCCAACAGCAGCACAAAGTGTAAGAAAGCAGCAGGAGCTTTGGCCTGGTTTTGGGGTGTCCCCAGAGGAGCCAGGAGTGTTTGGCAGGTTTTTAATGCATGCATTTCTATGGGAGGCTCTTAGCACCGTTTAAGCAATAGTAGAATTAAGTGCGGGCTTTTCCAGTGCACTGGGCCCCAGGAGGAAAAGGTTGACAAGATCAGAATTCCAGGCCTAAATTGCTGCTATATGTGGCTTTTCTAGTTGCCTTTTTAAACCTTGGCCCCTAGATCCTGTATCCTCTCTCCATTGTTGTCTTTCTACCCCCTCAGCCCCCAGCTTGTCCCTTGTATCACACCTGTCCATGTTTTCAGTAATGATATTTTAATCTGCCCTCATACCCGGTGATCTAACTAGCGACTGTACTCCTGTGTCACTCCCTGTGCTACCTTGATCCTCAAGCCAAAGGGTTGTCTGTTGCTATTGGGACATACAGCTCCTGACTCAGTTTTGGGGCTCTCCTCCCTCCATTTCACTCTCCCTGCTCTCTCCTCTGAACAGCAGAACTATCCGTGTGGCCTTCCGCTCTTCTCCGAACGCTCTGGTGCATAGAAATGTCAATAACATTGAGGGATCCATTAGTAGGGAATAAACCAGAGGGAAATTGCTGGGAGCTCGGAGCTGATGGGTTGACTTTGTGCCAGCCAAGGAGGGAACAGCCTTTCATGGGCACAATGCCACTACTGTTCCTTGATGCTCTTGCATACGTGAGGATGGCCAGGAGCCAAAGGCACATTGTAAGAGCCTTCTTGGGTTACACCGAAGAGTATTGGAACACTACAGAAGGGTAGGCCCTTCACACAGAGGTGGTGACCTTGCACCTGCCCTGTAAAAGAGATCCTCTGTCCCTTCCTTGGCTTTCCTCTGGGCTGGAGTTGCTGTCCCTTTTTCTCCCTGGCCACCCTCCACCCCTGAAACTTCTCACTCTATTGCTTGAAAACAAGGGAGGGAAACAGCCAAGTCCACTGTCAGCACCTTTCAGGCCAGCAGAAAGAACAGTGTGTTGCTTTCTTATCGGACTCCAGGACTATCCAAATTATGTTCATTGGGCTCTAGACATTTGAGGGAGAGCATGGTGCTGACCCCCATTCCTGTCAATCCCTTGACTGTGAGTTGCCAATCAGGGAGCAGCTGCTCCCTAAAGGGCAGGGGGTGGCTGTGGTGGAGATGGAGACTGGGATTTTTATGGTATTGCTGTAGTACTGGGCTGAGATGAAATAGGGTCCTAGGCCATGGTTAGGTGTGAAGAAGGCCACAGATTGGGTTGGCCTTGGGGCCTGTAAAACAAGTGTGATAGCAGGGAGACAGAGGAAGACAGCTGAGCCATTGGGGGAGGAATGGCAGGGTCTGCATATTTCCTGTACATACCTACCCTGAGGACCAAAAAGGACCAATGAATTTGGCTTGATGAACAGCTTGACCCTTCCTTTGGCCTGTGGCTGAGGCAAGGTTGCACAGCCAAGGAGGCAGACAGGAAGCAGGTTTTTTATGCATGATCCCTTTGTTTTTGACACATAGCAAGGTTAAATACCACCTTTATTTCCATCCACCCCTAACCCATCCACCTCTTTCCTTTCCAGGCTGCTAGGGCATCTCTCCTTCCCTGTCTCTGTGCTGTCTGAGTGCAGCTCCCTGAGTGGGATGGGGTGTCTCTCAGCAATTGCTGGGACTGCTACAGAGTAACATTGTCCTGGCCTCAGAGTTTGTCCCTGTGCATCATGAACAAGCTACAGCAGGCAATGATGACTTCAACACAGCATTTGGAGCAGCCTGCTCCACTAGAAGGGGCCAAAGCAAGGGGGCTGGGATGTTCCTGTATGGAGCTGAATATTATGGAGGGTATTTGGTGAGGTGAGACAGTCAGGTCAACATGTAATACTCAGAGAAGGATGCTGGCTAAAATCTGTGCTGAGCTTTTCACTGCTTGGTCAGGAGTTGCCCCTGGTCTCTCCTGGGGTGGACATACTTAGGGCACCAGTGTGCAAAAATCACGATAGTATCTGCCACTCTTGTTCAGTGGAAGAGACCAGGTAAAGTGAAGGAGCATTAGAGAAGAAGGTAAAGGGATGGTGTGGGGGATTGGCTGTATCTCTGCATTGAGTCACCTCTGGAAAAGGTGGAACAAGAAAGGGGACTGGTGCTGAGGAACATCAGAGGCCTGTGGGTCCCAATCTGTGGAGAGCCAGATGTACCTCCTGTATGATGCATCTGGGGAGACAGTGTCAGGAAATTTTTTCTTATTGGATTATAAGGCTGAGAAACAAAGCAACAGACTGTAAAAATCTCTGCCTTCTGCTTCAGTGCTGGCTGATGCAAAGCTGAGGCAGCAGCTGGAGGCCATCATATGACAACAATAAACGACATGAGTTTGTTGGCCTCAGATGATGAGCTGTGAGGAACAGAAGCTTTCTCTCTGTTTTTTCCATTGGTCTAGCTGTTCTCCCCCTCCCCTTCTCCATCTTGGCTTTACTTTTGGATTATTGAATATTTAAGTGTTTCTCTGTGACACTATCTCTGATCCTTTAATCCAGCTGGCCTGGTAATTCCACAGACCCAAATCAGCTCAGATTTCTCCACAGACGTAAGCCTTGTTCCTCAAGGGTTCACTCCTTCTCCATTTATCTTCCTTCATTTTATTTCTGCCCTTTGTGTCTCTGTGCTTGAAATTGGTTCAGCTTTTGCAGTAAAAGCTTTAGCAATATCTTTAGTGAGCAGCCTCCCCCCAGAATGAAAGGAGCAGGAGGGATCTTTATTTTTCATTAACTAAGAATCCTTTTCTCTGATTTTTATTGTTTTCTTTTTCCTCAAAATTAAAAAAAAAAGAAAGAGAGAGATGGAGACTGTGCCCACATGTTTTATCTGCTGTATGAAATTATTTCCTCCATGCTGCCTGAGGATACCCCTGCCAGGCTCCTGTCTCAGCACAGTGGGAGAAGAGTTGAAGCTGCAGCCGGAAGGAAGGGTGCTCCAGGCTGTCCTTCCCAGTCAGAACCAGAAGCTTGCCTGGAGCCCAGAAACACAGAAGCAAATGTCACTTTGCCCCTGATTCCTGCTAGGTGTCCTGTCCCTCAGTGTTCATAACCCCCAAGGAGAAGTGGCAAAGTAAGAAGGTGGAAGCTGCGCACCTCTCTTTGGTGGTGGTGGGGCGCGTGGGTTATGTGCTCCAGCTCAGGACTACTGGTATTGCTGGGTACAAGGCTGGTATTTAACACATTGCCTACACCCTGCTCCCCCCCCAGCATGCTCAACAGCTTTGTCCCTGCACCGAGTGGCAGGAACAGTATTTAGAGCATAAGTAGTTACACGTGGCTTGAATTATTTATCCTTCTTGGAGGGGAGGCTTGTCTGAGGTTTACCTACTTTGTGTATTGTGGGTACATCATTTTCAGGCAGCTGAAAATCCGTGGTTTTGGTTGTGCTTGGGGCTTGCCTTTGTTTACAGGAGGAGTTTTGAGCATTAACAGCCTTTTGTTTCTCACCCTCTCTCCCCTTCCTCTTCTACACCTGTGGATTCCTTTCCCCAGGTCCCTGGCTGTGATCACATTTACTTAAGGGAGCCCAGGTACCCTTCTATGTACCCTTGTGATAAGAGATTATATGTCATGAGGGTTCCCTTCTGAAAGGCTTATCAGCATGACAGTCAGTCCCACTCCTCCCTTGCTTGCCCTCCCCCATAATGCTGTTTCTTCCCCATCATCTCCCTCTTCTCATGAAACCTGGCTGTCTCTACTCTTGTCTCAAAGACCTCCTGCAACTGATGCCTTTTTTTGTCTCTGGTGTGCTTTCTTTTCCAGATTCCAGTGACAGATGGATCACTCTCGTGTGCATTTGCTCTTTCCCTCTCTGTATTTTTGTTTTCGACATGTTTGACCTGAAGCTCTGAAGTTTCTCAGAGGGAACCCGGGAGAGAGAAGAGAAGGAACCGAGGCATCGTGAGCGACAGAGGAGGCAGCTCTGCCTTGTTCTTCCACATCACACCGTGGAGGGGTGGGGGAAAACTAGAGGGGGAGGGCTTAGGTTTGTTTTGGGGTGGATTCAGCGTGGGTGGGGGGTGGGTGGGAGGGAGGAAAGTGGAAAAGGTGGGCAAGCTGGAAAAGGTGGGCAAGTTACTCAGGAGCATCAGAGAAGATTCATTATCCTTGGTCTGAATTTTTGTTTAGAAAAGAAGCACAAGGCAGTTCCCTTCCAGACCAAGCATCTCTGGTCCTAACTTTTGAGTGTGCTGGAAGCAGATTGCACGTGTACCCCCTCCTCCATGCTCCTGGCTTACCCAGAGGGCAAGAAGAAATAATGGTGGTGACACCTAATAGGACTCGGGTAGTCATGCCCTTTCATTGCTGAACCCCCAGTTACTGCCCCTTTCTCTTCCCTCTGCCTCTTAGTTTCCTTTTGCTGTGGTACTGAAATTTGGGGCTGGTTTTGTTGTCTTTTTTTTTCTGTCCTGATGAGGGCACCGTTGCAGACCATGATGTGCCTGGGCTTGTGGGCAGCTGCCCTGCTGTGCTTGTTTTCCCCTGGCACTGTGCAAGGTGACTGCTGGCTGATTGAGGGGGACAAAGGCTATGTGTGGCTGGCCATCTGCAGCCAGAACCAGCCCCCTTATGAGACCATTCCTCAGCACATCAACAGCACGGTGCACGACTTGCGTCTCAACGAGAATAAGCTCAAAGTGGTGCTGTATTCCTCCCTAAACCGCTTCGGCAACCTGACCGATTTGAACCTGACCAAGAATGAAATCTCCTACATCGAGGATGGGGCTTTCATGGGCCAGTCAAACCTCCAGGTCTTACAGCTGGGCTACAACAAACTCACCAACCTGACAGAGGGCATGTTGCGGGGCATGGCTCGTCTCCAGTTCCTCTTTGTGCAGCACAACCTAATTGAGTTGGTCACCCCGACTGCCTTCTCCGAGTGCCCCAGCTTGATTAGCATTGACTTGTCATCTAACCGTCTCAGCCGTCTGGAGGGAAACACTTTCACCAGCTTGAGCAATTTGATGGTGTGTGAGCTGGCTGGCAACCCCTTCAACTGCGACTGTAGCCTCTACAGCTTTCTTAACTGGCTGGCAGTCTTCAACAATGTCACCAAGAACTATGACCGGCTCCAGTGTGAGACTCCTCGTGAGTTTGCTGGGTACCCACTCCTGGTACCTCGGCCTCACCACAACCGCAATGCGATCACCATCTTCCAGTCCATGTGCAGAGGTGGCACAATCCCCTCGCTTTCCAGGGTCAACCCCACCCCTTATACCCCTGACTCCCAGCGAGACCTGGATGAGGGCTCAGCCATCAGTCCTGGAGACTTCCTCTCAGTCAAGCCTCCAGCCTCCTCCACTACTGACTCCTCCTTCAGTCCCAGCATCAAGCTCCATGATGTCACCATCACCTCAGCCATCCTGATGGTAACCATCCCCATGCCCTACAGTAAGATGTACGTGCTGGTCCAATACAACAACAGCTATGTTTCTGACATAGCAACACTGAAGAGTAAGAAGGAATATGTCACTGTCAACAAGTTGAAGGCCCACACTGATTATACTTTCTGTGTGGCCTCCATCCGCAACAACAGGCGCTACAACCACACTTGCCTGACCTTTGCAACCCGGAGCAAAGGCAGGGAGGACCCTATTTCCAGTACTTCCACCACCACACACTATATCATGACCACGCTGGGTTGCCTCTTTGGGATGGTCATTGTCCTGGGGGTGGTCTACTACTGCCTGCGGAAGCGGAGGATGCAGGAGGAGAAACAGAAGTCCCTCAATGTCAAAAAGACCATCCTGGAAATGCGTTATGGATCAGATATTGATACTAGTACTATGGTCCATCCTTCCCAGAAGCTGGGTGAACCACCTGTCATCCCTGTCTCACGGATGTCCTCCATCCCTTCCATGATTGGGGAAAAGTTGCCCCCATCAAAGTCAATGGAGGCTGGGATGGAGACTCCTAAAGTCACCACTAAAGGCAACTACATTGAGGTGAGGACTGGTGGGGGGGATGGACTGGAACGAGCCCAGCGGGATGAGGACCTGAGGGAGCTTGACAATGGGCAAGGGTCAGCTGCTGAGATTTCTACTATAGCCAAGGAGGTAGACAAGGTCAACCAGATCATCAACAACTGCATTGATGCCCTCAAGCTGGACACGGCCTCCTTCTTGGGTGGTGGAACTGGCGTTGACTCAGACATGGCCTTTGAGTGCCAGTCCATCCCAGCCAGTTCCTCAGGTGGGCTAGAGCGGCCCAGCTTTCTTTCCCCACCCTACAAGGAAAGCTCCCACCACCCTTTGCAGCGCCAGCTCAGTGCTGATGCTGCTGTGGCCAGAAAGACCTGCAGTGTCTCCTCTAGTGGCTCCATCAAGAGCGCCAAGGTCTTCAGCTTGGATGTCCCTGACCACCCACCACTCAGCAAGTCTGATTCCAAATACATTGAGAAGGGCAGTCCACTCAACAGCCCTTTGGATCGTCTTCCCTTGGTGTCCCCGGGCGCCATCCACCACTTGGAGGTCAAGCCTTCTTACCATTGCAGTGAGCACCGTCACTCCTTCCCGGCCCTGTACTATGAGGAAAGTGCTGACACCTTGAGCCAGCGGGTGTCATTCCTCAAGCCACTCTCCCGGTCCAAGCGAGACTCCACATACTCCCAGCTCTCCCCCAGACACTACTTCTCAGGCTACTCCTCCAGCCCTGAGTACTCATCAGAGAGCACCCACAAGATCTGGGAGCGATTCCGGCCTTACAAGAAGCACCACAGGGAGGAGGTTTACATGGCAGCTGGGCATGCCCTGCGGAAGAAAGTTCAGTTTGCCAAGGATGAGGATCTGCATGACATCCTGGATTACTGGAAAGGGGTCTCTGCTCAGCAGAAGCTGTGACTCTCCTTCTCTCTTTCCAAGAAAACTATACAAAACAAGACACCCCCTCCCCCAACAACCAGAAAAAAAAATATGCCACTTGACTGTGAAAAATAAACCAACAACAAAATACTCCCGACAAATACAAAACTGACAAAATCCTTTCTTAAAGTTTACAACAACAGAAAACTCTCTCACACACAGACACACACAGACACACACAGACACACACAGACACACAGACACACACACATGCCGAATTGTCTCTACTGTGTTACGGGGACCATTGTTCTGCCTACAGATGGTTGGGAGGAGCCTCCTGCTCTGACACTGTGGTAACAACACTGGAGTGTGGGTGGATGGGAATGGCCTGGGAGGGGGTGGCAGCGGTGGTAGGGGAAGGGCAGGGATGGACACTCACTGGGCATGAACCTCAGCTGTGAACTATTTCTCTTTCTGTTCCTGTTGCGGGCTGATTTTTCTTTGGGAGGGAAGGGGAGGACTTCAGTTTAGAAGGTTTCTCTGCCCACCTGATATACCTACTTTTGCAAATCTTCCATCATTATTGTTTTCCTTATTTCCTTTGCCAGTAGAGGCTTTTATTTCTCTCCCATACACTTTCAAGATATGTGGGATTTGCTGGAAGGAAGTTATCTCACTTCTTTTCCTCTTCCCTACCCTTCTCTGTTGTGGTTCCCTAGGCTTGCACTTTCTGTCTGGATGCTTCGCAAATCTCCATTCTCCTTGGAGGAAGGAGAGGAGGTGCAAAGGACTGAGGGAGGTAGGGCTTGCCACACAACAGGTTCTGTGCCCTTGCTGCTCTTCCTCCTTCCCTTCTCCTGCCATGTTGTTGCTGATGAACACCAGCAATTCTGGAGTGATGGGCATTCTCCAGGCCTGCTCAGAGCCAGTTTTCTGCCAGTTGGTGGGGTGTATGAATATGCTTTTTGGCATGGCAAACCAGGTCCTCAAGGAGTGGTGGAAGAAAAGGCAGGAAGGTACTGTCCCTCAGTGGTATAAAATGTTCCCATCTCTCCATGAATGTTACGGGTCAGAGGTTCTCCCCACCATACACATCTATGCTCAGGCTGCTGTTTGCAGTGGGTTTGGTATGCTCTGTTCAAGTTTCCCTTACTACAAAGAAGGGACACGGAGAGGAGCTGAGGAGAACAAGTTCTACACAAAGCTTCTGCAGCCCTTTCCAACTGACTTGCACCATGGAGTGTGGGGTGGATGGGTGTACATGAGAAGAGCATCATCCATCTTCCTTACTTGTGGGTGGATGTGAAGAATAGGATTTCTGTTGCTCACTTCAGTGGGTTGACAGAAAAGCCACCAAGTGGCTTTCTCTTGCATAGGCCATGGACACTCTGTCACGGATAGGAGACAGTCTAGGGTGAAGGCATGAACACAGGAAATAAAAGGGATGTTAGAATGGGGCCTGTGAGTACCCCAAGACGGATGGCTCCAGGAGAAGCTCCCTTTGTGTGTGCAGCCACACTGTGTCCACTGGGATAGAAGAGGATACCAGCCTCTGGATGGCAGTGCTTCTTGGAATTCTTAGAGTCTCTCATGGGAGTCAGGGCAACTTATCACCTCCTGAATCTTCCACCTGCTCGCAGCCATGTCAAACTTTTCTTAGGGATCCTTTAATATCTTGGCAAAAACCTGGTTTCATTTGCTAGGTCCCAACCTCTGTCCCTTGGGTAGAAGATCTGCCACAGAGTTGGGTCTGAGCCTACTGCCCTTTCCCCGTCATCCCATTTCTGAGCAACTCAACAAAGCACAACCTTGACACTGTTTTCCCCAAAGTTTTCTTGTCAGGCAGGGGTGCTGCCTGCTGAGTGCATCTTTGTGCAGCACAGTGGGCCTCCTCTCCATGACCTGCACAATGCAATTCTTGACAATCATTCACCTCTATTAGGATGAGGGTGAGGGCCTGTGTTGCGCTGGCCTTTCCTAAGTGGCTATTTCCTTTTTGAGGCACTCCTCAGAAGCCCTAGTGTTTTTGGAGGCCCTTGGAGAAGGATGAGGGTGTAGGAGCTTCTCTGGGAGGGATTTACGTGCTGCCTGGAGAGAACCTGCCTGTTATCTGTCAGGTAGTAGCACTGCCAGCTGTGAGAGATGGTTCATATGCCACAGGTAACATGACTTATCTCCTGCATGTTCTGCAGTTGAAGAGCAGCAATAGGCAGAGCCTGGTATGTGAAAACCAGAGGGGAGATCCCCAAAATCTAAACTTGTGAAGATCTGTGGGGTTCCTTCCCTGTAGGGGTGATGATAGTAACAATCCTAAACCAGGTCCTGATCCCATTGCCTCAACCTCCTTCACTGTCAGCTTGCTTCCCCTCTAAGCATTGTTTTACCTTGAGTCCAGAGGTATTCATGGGACTGACTCCCATGTAAGAACCAGTCCAACCCAGAGGAAGGGGTGTGTGTGCACACACGTGTGTGTGCATCTGTATATGTGCAGGAGTATGAAAGAAAGTCTCATCGCTGCTGCCAGGTGTCCCTCCATGTTGGGACAATGCAGCAAATCAAGACAGGTAAGTGCTGTGAGAGATGCTTAGGCACATCAGAGACCTCTCCAGCTACCACATGGAGAAGGCCTAGTGGTCTTCCAACGTGGCAACCATCCAACCAGGAAAGACTAATGGCTGGGGCACAGAACTAGATAGGAGAAGAGGGATGACAGGCACAGGGGGATGGAGTCATGTTCCTCTCCCTACCTCTTCCCTCCCTGTGCTTCTCTGCTGTATGGTCTTGTAATTGGTTCCGCTCAGTCTATACTTTTTTGGGGAGCGTTAACCTCTAATGGTTTCTACTCCCTTCCCACATTGCCCACAACGCAGCAATGAAAGGCCCTTCTTTTGCCTGTGGTGGGAGTAAGGCTGGGTAGGAGGGACAAGCCATTTCTCTCCCAACTGTAGCCCCCCACTCCAAACCACTGGGTGAAGTTTGCACAAGATGGACTGTTCTGTGGGAGGAAGAGGGTAAGGAAAGGGAACAAAGTGTCCCACCTTCCTTCCTCCTCCCTTCTTCCTTGTCCTGCTCCCTCTCCAGGGACAAGGGCTCACAAAGTGGTGCCAGCCCTGTTGGAGGAAAGCAGATTTAACGTTCTATTTGCATGACGATTTTACTGTATTTTTCTGAGCAAACACCTGTTGTGTATGTGCCGGTTTGTTGGAATTTAACCTCCTCCCCCAAAGTCTCTCCCATCCTTGTTCCTGTTTACCCTGTTCCTTCATTCATCCCTGAGGTGATTTTATGACAGATTCCTACTGGTTTGGGAAGGAACACACCCCAAAGAGAACCCAACCCAATCAGACCCATAAAGAACATTCCTTCTTCTTTTTAGTGTCCCCCTTCCTTTTCCCAAATGTGGTCTCTCAGCTGCTTTTCAGGGTTGTGTGCGTGAAGGGGGATGTGTTACATACCAAAGGCCTGCTCTTTCTAGTGGTCATCAGTTCTCCTAATTATTTTGAAACAGAAGAGAGGCCCATCAAAGATAGCTCTTGTAGGAGAAACAGCCACTACCATCCCCATGCCCTGGTTGCTCTTTCCCCAAATCTACAAGCAAGGCTGTTCTTGGGGGAGCAAGGAGTGCTTCAGCTGTAGAGAAGCCTCTGATACAGTGAAAGCTTGATGTGGATCTGGTTGCAATCACTAGAAGAAGACCACCTTCCTCTCATTGATTGCAGGGATCTCTGGATTAGGTCTGTCATACCTCTCCTCTCCTGTGGGTGGATCTGTCAGAGGGCAGGTCATGATGGAACCTTCAAGGCCTCTGTGGTGGGAAAAAGCATGGAGAAACTGCTTGAAGTTTCTAAGCTTCCTATGGCTTGGCTTTGGCAAGAGTCCCTCACACCTGCCTTCTCCCAGGGGAAAGTGGATCCATGAAGCAGAACCAGTACCAGCCCCTTTCATACTTTATTTCTGGGTTGGTGAGTCTTGGCAGAGAAAGCAGGGGTTTAGTTCACCTCACTGGATGGCATGGAGGGTGAGGAATGAGTTTGTGTGCTGACCTACCCTCTTCCCCCAGGAAACAGGCTCAAGAGGGAGCTTGGGCTGGGTTCCTGCATCCAGAAGAGTGAAGATGAGACCCTTGGCCTGCTGTTCGGTGGGGCAGAGCCCATGCTGCCCCAGCTTATGCTGTGGTGCCATGTTCCTCTCTCCCTCTCCCCACTCTTCCATGCTGAATAAAACCCTCCCAAGGCAGGTGTGAAATATTCATGACTGACAAATGAAGATTTATGTTGGGCTGAGGAGGCCTCTGTGTGTTTGCAATGCTAATCAGCCTGCCTTCTTGGAGGAGGCTTTGCCAGGCAGGCTTTGCCAGGCAGGCTTTGCCAGGCAGGCTTGAGGAAAGGATTGGGAGATGCAGGAGAGAAGGCGGAAAAGGAGCTGAGGAAGAGAGAGGAGAGGCAGACACAGAAGGGGTGAGGAAGGTGTGGTGGGACCTAGGAATGGGGAAGCAAAGAGGTAGAAGCAGATGGAGAGGGTGGAGAAGAGGGACAGAAGAGGGAAGAAAAGGCTGCACTGGAAAGAATGGGATGGTAAAGAGAGAAAGGGACCAGCTAGAGACAGGGTTGAGTGCAGCTCTGAGAGGAGGTGGGGAGTCAGTCAGCAGTGCCTGAAGAAAAAAGCTGGGCAGATTTCATGATGAGCTGTGGCCACTCTCTGTAGGGCAGAGCTCAGCGCTACAGGGCGGGCAGCTGCCACACGGGCAGGAGCTGGATCCAGGGCCCTGAAAGCATATTTGGCATGCTCGCTGCTGATCAGAAAGCTCAGCTGCATCTGGAAGGACACACAGCCTCTGGGAGCCTGGAGAACACCCCTTCCACCGCCACCACCTCCTTCAGCACAAGCCACACGCAAGGAGAGCCTCATGGAGCCACATCCTCTTGCTGAAGGCAGTCTGCTGCTGTCCCACCATCTGGGCAGGAGGGAGCATCTTCAAGGTGGCTTGACGTGGGATGGACACTGAGTGCCACCCTCCACTGTTCTTCAGGGGAGGGGGTCGTCTCTCCTAGGGTTGGCGGACCCTGCCCCACCTCAGCTGCCCCCTGTCCACCCTGGCTGAGGCAGGTGTTTTTGGGTCTTTCCCCAAAGAAGAGGCAGAAGGGAGCATCTGTGGCCTCCCCCGTACACACACACACACTCCCGCACTCCGTCCCTCCAGCCACTTTGGCCTTGTACTGTGAGGGGCGTCCTTGGTCTGCCTTCCCCCCCAACTTCCCCTGCCATGTGCCATGGGGAGACCTCTCTGTGCACAGTCCCACCAAGGCAGCCCTCCACAGGGCCGCCCCAACCCACCCCCTGCCCCCAGGTGGCTATCTCCACCCGGCTTCTCCTTCTCCCACTGTTGGTGGGCATCTCTTCCCCTCCATGCCCCACCAGGAGGCAAATCACCCCTTCTTCCCCTTATGGTCCCTTCTCCCTCTGCCCCATCCTCGCGTATTTGGCTTGGCCTTTGCCTCCCTCATAACTACCACCACCACTGTGAGGCCTTGCTCTTGGGTGGGCCTGACCCCCCGCCACCTGCTCTTCACCTTCTCTAGGAGGAGAGGAAGAGGCCAGGCTGGGTCAGGTTAGACCTTCCAGGGCTGGTACAGCTGGTCCATCCACAAGCACAGCACCTGGGGCGAGGGGGTGGGAAGGGGCGGGCAGCTGCCAGGCACAGAGCTGGGGGTATCAGCCCTTGAATGTAAGGAAGGGCCTGGGAGGCAGCTGCTGGGACTGGCTACTTGTGGCCTCTTTGGTGTTCCTCCTTCCTTAACAACCCTGTGACCCCCCCGGTTGTGTATGGACAAATTTCAGTTGGAGCTATGTTCTTTTCTTCTTCCTCTTTTTTCTTTTCTGCTTACTTTCTTTTCTTCTTTCATATTTTTCTTTCTTTCTCCTTTCTTTCTTTCTTTCTTTCTTTTTTTCTCTCTTTCTTCCTTTCCTTTTCCTGTTTTAAAACTGAATGGCACGAAATCGTTTTTCCTCAACTCGGAGATTCCTGTATGGAGAAAATCAATTTCTATATTTGCAATAAATTTCTTATTTAAAAAAAAAACAAACAACAAAACAACAAAAAAACCCAAAAAACAACAAACAAAATTTACGAAAAGCTGCTTCTGAGTCCATTTGTCTAAGCCTTGTCTTGTAGAGGAGATGGGATGGGATGGGAGGGAACAGGGTAAAAGAGAAACTGAGAATTTTGGGTTGGGGTCTGGGATAAGGATTCTGGGTTCTTTTAGACATCCAGCAGACATTTGCTCCCCCCAGACACACTGTTTCTCTGCCCTTGGATACTGCCTTGTTTGGACACATCCTCATTTTTACTGAATCCTCAGTTCTGCCATGATACCAGCCCCCTCCTACACTGATCATCAGCTCCCAGTTCATGCCCCATTCTTGGCATGCATACAGCCCTGCCTGGGTGCAGGGCAGCACTTTCTCGCCCATCATCTGCATAACAAACCCTCAGCTGGCATTGAGAAGTGTCCTCTGCCCAAGCTCCAGAGCTGTCTGGAGGAAGGCAGCCCAAGCCAGGTGATTTGGCCATGGATAATGACTGAGCAATCTGTAGCCTAATCCAGCAGCAGACATTCTGATCTCAGCTCTTCCTAAGCATCAATATTTAAATCAAGAATACAGCCAGCAAATCCGTGGCTATTGATGCAGTTATACACATAATTAGGCCAATTTGTGCATGGTGACATAGCAGCCATTCCCTCGCATGTCTCGCCTCTTCTTCACCTCCTGTTTTGTCTCATTTTTAGTTTGTCCATGAGTGGCACTGCTGTTTGGCTCAGAGAGTTTCCTCTTTTGCCTTTGCACATCCAGCTTTGATCAGACATGTCTAACTGCAGCTTCTGAGCTTCCTTCTTGGGTGTCCTAAGCTCACAGCCTCTGCACTTAATGTAGGGAGAGGGAGGAATATGTGGTTTTGGAGGGGCTATAAATATGGACACAACAGTGACTTTCAGCTCCTGGATATATATGCTGCAGTAGCTGACAACTTATTAATGCTTGAATTGATTTTAGAGCAGCCTTGGGGGCAGATGCTACTATGGGCAGATGCTTCACAGTCTAACACGTTCTTCACTGGACTTGGGAAGAATGATTGAGTGTGGGAAGGAACAGTGCTGGGCTGTGCATCTCTGGGGGGTGGATAATAGTATAACAAAAAAGAGCTCTCCTGGGTTAATCAGAGCTTCAGTGCTTGGTGGAAAGCTGGATCATGGGGTCAAGGCGGTGTTCTTGGCATCTGCATCTCTGCAGTGCAGGGATATAGGCCTTCTGAGACAGGGAATCTCAAACCTTGGGAGGAATAAATGCATAAATTATAAAGAGGCGTAATCTAATCAGTGGAGTGCCCCCATGCTGTTTATTTTGTTACTAAATTTGATTTTATCTTCACAGTCCCTGCATTTCATCTGGTTGCTCTGCCACAGGGATGAGAAAGTATAAGATGTATTTGCAAATGCTGCCTAGGGGGAGCGGGAAGCTTTGGTAAGGGAAGACTGTCAGGGCTGAAGTAATCACAAATGTCCTAAAGCCATGTGGGGACTGTTGGGCTAGGGGGACACTGAGGCACTGTAGTCAGCCCTCTGAACTAAAATGAGCTCTGATGAAAGGGTTAAACTGCTTGTATTTAAGCAGCTGATTCTGGTCAGAGACCTTGGGAGTCCTCTGCTCTGCACAGGGTTGTGTGAGGTGGTGTGTGTGTCCGGGGAAGGGATGAGGTATGAGTTGCATCTGGGAGTCTGTGTTGTTCTCTCAAGTACCTCTAAATATGACTGTGTCCAATTAATGCAGTCCCTGTGGGAAACCACATGGACCTCTGCGTCCAGAGGTCTGCTTGGTGGACCATGATGGCTGTGTTGGGGAGTCAGAGAAAGGCCCTCTGTGTTATGAAATGTGAAGTGGCTGCAATGGACAATGTGAGAGAGGAAGTCACCTGGGTACCCCAACTGGTGAGCTGGCCTACTAAGCAAACCCATCATGGTGAAGAACAATGCAGCTTCACATAGCATCATGTTTTAGGCTGGGTGCAGGCTCAGGAAGACCATTTTATGTTGGTTCTTGCTGTCATGGTTTTTTCACTCCCATGAATTTCAGTAACTTATCCAAGCCACAATTTACTGGAACATAGGAAGAATTGTCTTAGCCACAGAACCTATTGCTGGAAATTGTACGGGACAGTTGAGATCTCTTTGCGTATGCATATGTATGGAAAAGCTGACAGGCAAGTGGGCAACATTGCCCTCTTCTGGATTGACTGTCAGGCAGTCAGAGCATCTCTGAGCTGCAGCCTGGCAGATTAATCCCGTTTCCACTGCAAAAGTAACATCCTTTCTGAGCCTTTATTTTTTACCCAAATCCTGTGTTTTACAATAGACAGGTCAGATTAGGAAATAGCACTGCTCTCTGCAGCTCCAGTGCCTGGAAACCCTGAGCAATCATGACTCTTCATGGTCAGGCCAAGCCTAAGAGAGCAGAGTAAGGAATCTCTACCCTCCAGATAAAGTTGGCTCCAACAGAACTGGTGACCAACAGCCCTGAAAGGCAGTGAGCAAATGGATGAGGGTTTGAGGGTCACACTGCTGACATTTGTCCCAAGGTCTGTCCCTCAGGGAGAGGAGAATAGTGCAGTCTAGGGAGTGATCAGGCCAACAACTTTCCCTAAGGCTTGGGTACATACTCAATTAAAACACAAAGGTATGTGTCATGCAGAACTGGAGAACAAGCTGAGATCTACACAGAGCCCAGAGGGATTTGGGGGTGTAATTTCACAGGCCATGCCCATCCTTAGCAGGGGAACAGAGGATGTCACTGAACTAAATACCTGTGCATTTCCCTTCTCATCCTTATAGGAAACACAAAGAGAGAGAAAATAAACCCAAACAGCCTGACACAAAGATTTAGGAGTGAAAGGATAAGGGAGATGGAAGGAGGATTCAAGTACACAAGGCAGAAATTCACATACATAATTAAGATGATGGATGGATTAACATAACTGGTACTGCACTATTAGGCCAAACTCATGGTTGTGCCCCAGGCATGGTGGGTCTATGGCAGGGTGCAGAACTGCTCCATTCCTTGGCTTCCCAAGTATCTAACAGGGATCACAACATACATAGATGACACCTCTTGAAGTGGGATTGACAGACTACTCAGGGACTGACAGTTAACACTCATCCTTGGAGGAGGAGGAAATGGCATCAAAAGTGAGTCTGAGGAGCTGTGATGAGCTGCCCTGCTAAGTAAGGCAGAAGTAAGCAAGGGGCCCAGCCAATGCTACTGTGGAAAGTGGATCAAAAGCCTCATCACTTTTTAAATAAGACACACTTTAAAAAAGAAAGGCATTCAGCTCCATCTCGCTGTATATGTTGCCAGAAAGGGCATCATTAAGAATTCATTGCAACTTCTGCACCCAATTTTCCAGCCCAGTGCCTTGTCCCGCTTGTCTTGCTCCAGCTCCAAAGACAGTGGAGGCTCTGCCATGAGTATCGAGGGACAAACGGGACCTGAATAACAAGCTGAAACTTGAAGAAAGGGCAGGGGGAGCAGAGAACCTCTGGCATGAAGTGGCTGAAGGACGAGGCAGCACAGCCAGGCAGGCAGCATAAGGGAGAACCAGACTTGCCCACAGACTTGTGAGGAAATAGGCACAAACCTGCCCCAGCTGGCTGCTATTACCTGCTCACACAGGCCTGGGGATTTCCTTGTACTCTGTTCTTTCTCTTCTTGAGCATCGTGAGCATATCCAAGGGTGAATTTAAGGGTGGGAATGACTGGGGATTTCTAACAGTAGAAAACGTCCCATCCGCTGTTGAACCAAGGTCCTGAGCTGCAGGGACAGTGATGCAGCTGAATAAAATGGCCAAGCCAAACAAAACTCTGTCTAGGATGGATTCAGGGCAAGGAAGTGCTAGGCCTATGAGATTAAGTCCACAAAGACTGAAGTGGCTGTACCTGTTGTGTATGAATGCCTCCAGTCGGAGCAAAGTGGCTCCTTCGTGTCATGATATCTCCTCATCTGGAGGAAAAGGGATTTCAGATTGGGCATTGGACCAGAAGACACAAAAGATCCCATCTTCTCATCCCTTCCCACTAAGGTGAGGACAGAGCTGTTGTCTCTGTTTTTCTCCCACACATTGTCTGTCCTGTGTCACCACCATCCACTAGACTTCTGCCCATGACACCCGTTTCTCTTCATCTCTGCTTCTTAAGTGGCAGCCAGGAAGATAATTGGTATTTTTGGCACTATCTGTTGGGCACTTTGAGGCAAGAGCTGCCAGAATGAAGCCATGAATTAGATTATTAGGGTTAATTAGAGGTTTTTCAGAGCTATGTTACCATCCTCCACGACGACAGTGTCTTTGAGGCAGAATGGAGGAGTATGGAGGTGTCAGTGACATTGATAGTGGATGTAGTGTCCAGAAAAGGGGTGTTTCAGCTCCTTAGTGGCATTTGAGATGCTGGGGTAGAGCAGAGAGCTCAGAAGAGTGAGAAATGAAGTTGGGCATTATCTGGAGTGGGTCAGTAGGGGGACACAATGGTGGAGAAAATGCCACTGAAGGGAGAGAGCCAGTTCTCAGTACCGACTGAGAATGCTGAGTTCAGCTTTGGCTGCAGCAAAACCAGTGTCTTTCTAAAACCCAGTAGGTAGCAGGTGAAAAGAGGCCCTGAGGAGGCAGATCAGCCTAAGCAGGTCCTGAGGTCAAATGACTGATGTGTTGGAGGGTGGAGGGTTCTTAAACTCCTATGGAGTTGCAGTCTGATGTTGGAAGGGGAGCTGGGCGGTAGGTCCCTCAGTGGTCTTCGTTCCTTCCTCCACTGCTGCAGGGAGCTGAGCTGGAAGGCAGAACTTGTTACAGCAACATCTGTAGAAACCAAGGCTTGAGTGATCTCTGCAAGGCTCTGGAAGGCACTCAGCCACCCACAACTCCTCTCTGGCGTGCATAGCCAGCCTCTGTAAGGAAGCATAATGGGCCCTTCCTGCTTCTCTGAGAAGGGTCAGGCTGCCTGTGACTGTGTGTGCAGTGGAGGGGGGTACCAGTCCAGTGGTGGAGCGTAAGAGGGAAAGAGCTGATTCTCTGGGTATTACTGTACCTATTGTACCCGAGCTGCATGTGTCTCCACTCTGACAGTGCTGGGCGTCTGACTCTGGGCATGATGACATGTCTCCTTCCCACATGCAATTGTTGCTATGTAGGGATGCTCTAAAGAGGCCAACTTTGCCAGCACAGCCCCTCTACACAGCTGTACCCTATCAGAGGAAAAAGAAACTTGTCTTGTTGCTATGAGGCCTTGGAGTCATCGCTCTGGCATATTATGGGTTTTTTTCCCCCAGTAGAGTATAAACTTGAAGACCACTACATCTGTGAATTTACACTGTTACAGACCTCCTGTGTTTGAAGAAAATGAAGAACTTCCTTCTGGCTCTGGAGGAGGAATGGACTTCTCTGCATCTCTTGGAAAGTCATATCCCTTATACCCCAGATAGGCTTCATGAAGTGTCTTTGCGAAATGGAAGAGATTTGTCTCTCTCACCTTCTCTCCACATCACTAAGGTCCAAGTCTAATCAGTGTGGGGGATAAAGGGAGGTAACTTGTGGTGGCAACCAGACCTCTTCTGCTTCTGTGAGAAGCAGCCAGTCATCTGAAGCGCTGTCAGAACAGGACATGGGTTCTCCTCTCACCGCTGCTTTATCTTCTGGGCCATCACCTCCCTCCTCCCTTCCTACATACTGTGTTTTCCTCATGATTTCCACCCACCACTCCTTTCACAATTCCCTTTTTTCCTGTTTTCTCTGTTCTCCGCCTTCCTTCATTGTCCCTCACCTCTCTGCTCCTTAAGGAATCATGACTTCCTCCATCTTTCCTTCATTTTCCTGATGGTTTCACTCACTACCTTCTATCTGTAGTCCTTTCTCCATTTCTGTATTTCTTTCTCTCCACTCAACCCTTTCTGTCTCCTCCCCTGTCCATATATTTTCTTCTCTTATATAATATCTAATATAATTCCTCACATCTTGAGTCATCCAAACTTGCAATGAAGTGATTTCCTGCAGGGAAGAGAATGCGAAAAATATCTTTATTCATCAAAAATTAGGTATTGACCATATGGGGTGGAAAAAACCCCAACAAACGCGGCAAAAAATGCCAGATCATTGCTCAGAAAGGGATGAAGAAAGGCAAAACATATCTGAGCAAGTATTCAACACTGGGTTTTGAGCATTTCTTCCTCAGTGTGTCACTGAAAGTCCTGCTAAGATTTGCAGCCAGAGGTCCACTGCAGTGGGAACAAGCCAGACTGCACTGGGGTTGACAAAAGATGGAATCTGGGATGCATCTGAGATACAGAGTGTGCGTAAAACAAACCTAGGATGTCTCTTTCCAACACACAGACATACACAGCTCCTCCTTAGTCCTACAGCTTTGTTGTTCTAGGCTGAGTCAGGAAAGAAATTTAATTTCAGGGGGGAAATACAGAAATTGGACACTGAACCTTCCTCTTTTATTAAACAGGGGATGGAATAAAATGAGGGTACAGGCCTTCAAAATAAGGAAAGGAAAAGGGAAATGCAGCCCACTAAGCAGTTGGATATTCTCTGCTTCAGTCATTTATGCCCACTTTCCCACAGTTCCTTCCATAAATGGCCTTGAATGGAAGGAATGCAGGCTGGAATTTCTTAGCAAAGACCATAGTACAGAGGAAATCCAATAGATTTGGGCAGGAGGATCACTTCAGAAATTACTGAAGCAGAGAAAGTAACATACTGTTCTTACAAGCAGGGGACAGACCCAGCACCACTATAGATTCTAAGCAGGACAAAGAAGAATTTGACTCAACACATACTAGCTCAATCAGAGAGTAGCTTTGATGGGCAGAGAAAGAAAATTTCAATGAATCCCTCAGACCTTTGTTTTGCAATGATCTATTAAACAAACCATATCTCCGTGTACAGCAAGAACAGGCTTAATCCCACGGGATTCTGATATTTTTAGCAGCTTGTTCATGAATAGGGTAATGGGGACTTTTTCTTCGTTCATTTGCAGGATCCCTGAAGACAGATTCCAAAGATTCCTAGTAAATAGGTAGTTTTAATCTAGAAAATCATTCCTTGGTTTTCACAGGTGAAAACCAAAGTCTTTGAGTTCAGCAATGAGAGACACAAGATGTCTAATTAGAAGAAAAATGTCTTGGGATCTAGCTGGACCAGCTGTGCCAGATCTGGGACTTAGGCTAATTCACTGGGTGGCTCTGTTGGGATACATCAACCTGAACAGAGGGTGGAGAGACAGGCATCTGCTTTGTCAGTGCTTGAGACAGCACTTCATGTAATGGTGGTGGGGCAGTGTTGGGCCTTTATGCAGAGTGAGGCTGCATACAGACAGGAGATAGAGGAATGGGCAATGACAGGGTGGTAGTAGTGGAGTGCATTTCTAGCAGAGACCTTGTGAGCATGTGGTCTTGCTCTGCAGGGCATCAACTCTCTATCCTTTACCAGGATATCACAGCCCAAGCTGAGGGGTATGGTCTGGGACATAGAGTCTCCAAGCAATGTAGAGACTATGGCTGTGCTGCCAACTTATGATGATCTGGAGTCAGATACTACCATGATCAGGCTCTGTAACTGCAGCAGGGTTCCTCTGGTGTGTGTTGGGGAACATGTGCTCCCCACCTGCTGTTATAAGTGAAGGGGGTTGGCAGGAGTGAAAGGATTCCCCTTATGGGTCAACTCCTTCTCCCAGCTTCTGCTAGCACCACTTGGAACAATCTGGACAGAAAAGATTCCTTGGATCTGCACCAAAGTTCCTTGGACAGCATACATCCAGGACACTCTTGCCAGAAACGTTCCCTGCAGAAAGCCATGATATAGGGTTTCTCAGCCCCCAGATGGGGCAGCCCTCATAACTACTTCTCTATTACTAGCATCCTAGGCAAGAAAAAGGCCAAGTGGAAGAAGGCACATATTTTCTGGTCTCTATGTGATGAATATCAGCTGACCACCAAGCAGATGGGGCAAATTTCTCTGCTCAGGGAACGTGGGTTTTCTTCCAAATTAAGGAAATATTTTGTGGAACAACAGCAGAAAAATTGCCAATATCAGCATGAATCAAAGCTGTCTGCCTCTCCTCCTTTGAGGATCCTAAAATCACAAATAGTCTGAAGAAAGCAAGCAAGGCAAAAATATTGACTATTCCTTGCAATGTGAGAACATTAAGTATCATTGAAATGATCAACCATCAGGTTTAAGAGAAAATCCAAGGAAACATCATATTGTAGTACAGAAATAGCTTGTGAAACTCCTTGCAAAAGTGTTTAAGCCAAATCTCTGGAAGTGTTTAAACTGCTGATGGCCAGTATCTTGGAAAAGAAAACAGGGAAGGCTCACAGCCCTGTTCTTGTCCAGACAACCAGCCCTGGACATCATAAGAGACAGAATACTGCAACAGATGGACCTTCATGATAATCCAGTACATCCATTATTCTGCATTTTTGCACATCTTATTCAAGCTCTGTCAGCCTTGCACCAAGGTGCCATGGTTTGACCCCAGCCAGCAACTAGGACCATGCAGCCTCTCACTCACCCATCCTTTTCCCTTAGAAGAGTAGGGAGGAGAGGAAGAAAAGGAGGCAAAAGGGAAAAAGATCTTGTGGATTAAGATGAAGACTTTAAGAAGAGATTAAGTTCAATAGAACATTAATGGGAAATGAAAATGAAATTATGAAAATAATAATGGTAATAATAGTAGTAGTAGTAAAATAATATACAAACCAGAAGGAATTCTCACTGCCCAGTGAACTGGTTGCTCAGCTCGACCCAAGAAGCAACCAGGGATTCCCCCTCCTGGCCAACCCCCATTTATATTATATACTGATCATGACATCTATGAAGCAGAATATTCCATTGGCCTTTCTATTTTTCTATCTTCTTCTCAGCTTATATGGAAAGTGAAAAAAATCCCTTGACTAGTATAAACATCATTTAACAACCACTAAAACAATATGCATTATTGAGATTCCTTTCATACCGTTTCTGAAAACAAAAGCAACCACTAGAAAGAAGATAACTCAGCTGAAACCAGAACACAAGGTGTACCCAGCAAGTTTGCTGCAGTGGTCTGAAATGCCAGGTAACTCTTAGCCTGATGCTAAGATAATCTGACAGACCTAGTGGGAAAACAGCTGCATCTGAATCTTCCCAACATTGTAGCAGTGAGATTCATGGTTTCAGAACAGTGTTTCTGCATCCGCTGTTGATGTTTTTCCCAACACAGAGCAAGCACTTGTATAAAATTCAGGCCTTATAACTATTTGACATGGACTGAATGGGCAAGTGAGCTGCTTAGGTAGAAAAGAGCTTAAATGTACATGGTAGTTACCAGATAAATTAACAGAAGAAAGAGCTACGTTTAGCTTGGGCTTGGACCATAAAGTCAGGACAACCCTGCAGACATGTTTGCCTTGGGCACCAGAGTCTTCACAACTGCCCTGGTCAGCACCTTAGCAGGTGTGACTAAGGCCAGGCACATCAGATGATGCCAGAGAGGGAGAGCCATGGTACCAGGTCAGTGGAATTCTCCTAGGAGCAAAGCATGCCTTATGACAAGAATGCTGATGTCAGTGATTGCTGACACAGGAATGTGTGTATGGAGTGGTAGGATAGGAGAAGTCAGGATTTTATGGTGAAAATAAACACAAAAGAAGCTAAAACATATGGCTTCATGACCTAAAGCTCCTGAACCAAGATAGATCTCTTGAGAGAGGAAAGTCCTTGCTGGGATTTATCCTGGGAGGTGTAGATCTGTGCTAGATGTGCTAATGACCTTGTTTGCAGTCAGCTTCACATCTTCTCCTGAACAGATGGTAGATATGCTCTGCACTACTTTCCTATAGGACACAGTGCTGAGTGTCTCTGAGTAAACCTCCAGGTGAGTTCCTCATGACCGTCCAGAACATTAAGATGGAGAAAAATACAAAAGTATGTAAGTTGTGAAAGGAAGATTGGGGTAATTATGGGCCCACTGCTAAGTGGGGGCAGATGCACTGTTGAAAAAGGACATGGAAAGACTGAGGTATTGAATGCCTTTTGCAGCTCAGTCTTTACTAACAAGACTGGCTTCAGAAATGCCAGGGCCCAGAGATCAGGGGAAAATATGGAGCAACTTAGCCTTGGTGGGAGTCGATCAGAGAATACTTATGCAAACTGCACACATGTTAAGTCCCTGATGGGGTGCACCCAGCAGTGCTAAGGAAGCTGGCTAGTGTCATTTCAAGGTCACTCTACATGAACACTCATGATCACTGGGAGAAGTACCTGAGGACTAGAAGAATGTAAACGTCACTATGGACAGTCCAAGTCTATATGAACTCATGGGAAGGTGCATGCCAACTGGGAAGGATGGAACTGGAATTCCTCTGTCTTCTTACAGACATGTACCTTTAACAGTGGGGGGATACTGCTATGAGGAATCCATGCATTGGCATCCTCCCAAGTTGAAACAATGTTGGTAAGGAAAGGTTTATATAGGTCTTTTTGGATGTCTTTTTTGGATAAGCCAAATTAAAGTGGACAAACTGTTCTTCAGGCCTGCTGCATTTATCTCTGCTAGACCTGCTTGTGCGCCCGACAACCTGTCCACTTCTTTCTGCTTGTATCATAGCTGATTCTTCTCTCCAACCTTGCCACTCATATAGTCTTCACCCATTACACTTAAACCAGCACTGCTGTTAAATTATTTTTCACAAAGACCCAGCATCCCTACACTGATTGGTAAGCTGGGAAGAAAAGGAAGCAGAATATTAAGGAATTGTTTGATGATCCACTTGCCTGCAGGTGATAATCCACACTTTAAATAAGGAAGAAGAGGAGAAGTTCCTCTTCCAGGTAGTTGAACTGCAGTTCAACAGTTAGTCTTTCAGTGCTGATCTTTGCTGCTGCATAGCTTGTTTTCATATTAAGCTTACCTGGTGTTCAGATTCGCTCATGTGAACTTGCCACACGCTGGAAGCATCACTTTCTGACAGTTCATATAGCCAAACAGAGCAGGGCCTAAAGCAAAATGTACCTGCCAATGAAGGTATGTCTGGTGAATCCTGGGATTCTTCCTAAGCCGTAAGAGTTTGAGCTCCTCCTTGAGGGGAGGGAACTGTGCCCTGAGTGAAGAAAATAGTAATAATATTGTAATAAATGGTAATAAATGGTACAGACTAGCAGGGAACAAGAGACAGAGTGAATAAGACAGAGCCATGTTCCGTGAAACTCCCACCAGCGCCAGAAAGAGGCAGAAGAGAAAGAGGTGGATGCAAGTACGAGTGTGAGGGAGAGAGACAGTGTGTGTGAAAGACACTGTGTGAGGGAGAGGAATCCCATACAATGCATGAGAGATGTGTATACTATAGCCTTTGTGTTTGTGTTAGAGCCTGTGTGTGTGAGAGACAGACTGTGTGAGAGAGCCCCAGACTGCTACAGCGTTTGTGCGAGCCAGAGCCAGGCAGAAGAAAAAGGGTGAGCCAAAGTGGAGCCTCTCCAACCCCCTCTCCGCTTGGGAAGGCACTCGGGGGCTTGGAGCTGTGGTGGGTTGGCACATTCCAGTTAGAGATGTGGAGTCCTAAGAGCTGTGACTTGAGCCTTCTGGCTCAATTCGGTGATGCCAGAGGGACCTGGGGAGTAGCAACAACCTCCTGTCTGTACACATGCCTTCCCTGTTATGGTGCTTGTCCTCCATCCCCACCAAACCTGAAATACCACCTGGCTGGTCTGCAATGGTGAGGGTGGAAGCAAGGGAGACTGGTTGAATAGATCTTTTCCCTTCCATGTACACTAGAAGCCAAAGAGGATGAGCCCAAAGGCTCCAACAGACAACAGCTGCTGTCCTGCTCAGCCAGCCAGTCCTGCCACCTCTGTGTTCATGCTTGTTGTAACCAAAGCAGGAGAGAAACAGCCTTCCTCAGCCAGGAGGCTCCTCTGCAGACCCAAACGGCTAGCACAGCATGGCTAGGTCCTACAGCTGGCCAGACCTGGTCCTGTCTAACAACAAGCTCCCAGTCTCTGGGAAATGGGAACTTTGTACCCACTTGGTAGCTGCTCGGCCTGAACACATCAGCTATCCTGCTCCTGCTGCCTCTGCAGAGAGGATTGCCTGCTGTCCAGTGCTCAGAGACCCTTTAGTTTTGGTCAGGGCTTGGTGACAGGCCCTTTCCAAGCTTTAAGAGGGTGAGGGAAACATAGGTGTGGTGGCGAAATAAGGGTTTCTGCAGCTCTCATGCACTATGAAATGCAGCTCAGCTCTCTGCCAGCTGGAGGGACAGCAATGTAAGCCACGTGCTCCTGGCTAGAAACAGCCCTCCACATTCAAGTGCCTGTCCTAAGAAAAGAGGAAAAGCTGGAAAAAAGACATCTCAGCAAGGGTCTGGAGATGGGGGCTGACACCATTGCTACAGGCCCTCAAGGATCTAAAGGGTGAGATTCTGGCTTCCAGAACCATTTTTGGTGCTCTGGGTCATCTAAAATATTTGGTCAGTGCTGGCAAATGCCACACAGGACCCATGGGAGATATTCTGGAAAAGAATCTGAAGACAAGTGGGTGACCTTGCACTTAGCACCAGTGTTTGGGCCTCTGACTCACTCCTTGACTAAAATAATTTGTGCTAACCCTTAAAACCAGGGAGAGCACCAGCACTGCAGATTTTCAGAGGTACCATGTGACATCATCCAGCAGAGCTCTTCAAAACCTGGGTGATGTCATCACTGCAAAATCCTGGTGCAGGGCTGATGAGCCTCTTCTTTCCTAGGGAGAGAGCAGGTCTTTCTGACACCTTTAAGCTGGTTACAAATTCACACATACCTTAGCACTGCACAGCAATAAGACAAAGTGAGAACATTGTGTGGCTTTCACTGCTGGTTGCAAATTCGGTTTGTGATCTGTAGCTTTGATTTGACATGTGTAGAGACCCTGACCTGTTCTGGGGGCATCTCTTTTGTTCCCCAGGTGCAGGTCTTTTGAGCACGCCAAACGTGTGTAGTATGTCCAAGCCGTGAGCTCTTGCAGGCTATAATCCAGCCCATAGGCTTTAGGTCTCTCACCCTTACTTGAGACAAAACAACGAGATCATGTGTGGCAGCCTTAAGGATGAAGGTCTGAAAATACAGACCATCAGCATGAGCTTTCTAAGGAAACAAAAATATCATGCTTTCATTCTGCATCAAGAGACTGTGAGGCTTTTAACAGAAGGCAATGATATTACCCATGTGAGCCTCTAGAGACACTGAATGATGTCACCAACTTGTGTAGCAGTCAGTTGCAAGGTCAGTTCTAGAGGCTAAAGACTGGTGAACAACTTGAGCACAGTGTAATGCCCAGCTGACCACTCCTAATAAGTAGGATGTCCCTGCAGGCACTAATGAACACTTGTTGTGATTGCTGAATCAGAGCTGGCTGGGGAATTTGAGCACATGCCTTCTCATTGTACTGCAGGGCAAATGTCTGAATGTGCTTACCAGCAGGAGTGCCTCAGGAGAGAGTTGCAGTGCTAGATAAATGCTTGATTTTTAGCCTTTCAGAAATCACCAGTCTATGTTAGAGCCATGTGGCTGCAGCTCAGACCCAGAGAGACATATGTCCCTGGGGTTGTACCTCTTCCATCCAAATGTGCATGTTGCTATTGTCTGAGGAGTGAAGGAGTCTTGCCTCATCACTGCTCGCATGAGAGAGGAAGTATACCCCTACCTGTCAGGCTGGGCTGTGGGTTAATTTAGCTGTGTTGAGATCTTGATGAGTCTCTAGGGATGTGCAGATGTGTCTTGAGTGAAAGCTATGCCCAAATCCTATGAACAAAAAGCAGGATAACCATCTGTATTTAATTCTGCATAGTGTGCACAAAGAGGTGAGATGCTATTCTCGTTCCCACCAGGCTCCACTTGGGCAGCCCAGCACTGCTTGGGGTGATTGCTGTAGTATTCTGCTCTTCACAGCAGCTCCCTCTCCTTGGAGCCAAAAAACAAGGAGTGCTTTGAATGTCCCCTCTGTGCACTCGCTCTGTGGTGCCCTGCTGCGTTACTTCTCCTTCAGTCCAGTGTCTCCTCCTTGGTCACATTCCTATGCCCGTGACCTCTGTCAGTATTACCTGTCCATCCCCATCAGCTTCTGAGAATGGAGACAACAAACTGACAGGCACGAGCCATTCCTGATTGGAAGGAGAAGATAGTCCCCACAGCTCTCTCATCAAAAGGCCCCTCTAAAACCATCCTAATGAGATTCTCCTTAGGGCCCCTGTCAGCTCTGCCTTTCTTTGCAGGCTCCTTTGACAGATGGATGTCAGTTCAGGGAAAGCTGTTTGATGTTCTTCATCTTAATGAAACCGATCCTCAGGCAGGCGCTCTCTCTTTTGCCTCCAGGCGCCTGTGGTCTAGCAGTGTCAGGCTACTCTGTGCTTTGTCATACTGGATCCTAATTAGTGGCTGGCTCCCGCTGCCTCTGAAGTCAACAGGGAAAACATCCCTGTGGCTGCAGTGGAGCAGGAGGTAGAGGATGGGAAAGTCAGTGTACAGAGAAACAGCAAGGGTCTGGGTGAGTTCCTTCCCATCCTTTCCAAATATTATTGTCATCTCCTTTTCTCTCTTTCCTCTGCTCCAAGACAGGGATGGATACATAGGCAGTTCCATGTCTGCTCCCTGGCTACTGCTGATCTGTTGTGTGGGGGAGAGAGGAAGAATAGAGGATCCTTCCTGCCACAGACCACTCACCTGGGTCTAGCTTAGTGCTAAGAGGTGAAAGTGGACAGAGAGACTGAAAGGGATGGGGTGCTGCAGGATCTCAAAAGAAACAAGTACAAAGATATTCTCTTTATACTCCAGGAAAGGGGTGTCAGTTCCCTGTCATCGTAGACCCTTGAGCAGAGCTTGCACTTTGATATTCCTCAGTACCTGCCAGCAGCACATGTTTTTATTTGGTAAGCACTGACTTACCAGGTTCAGCTGAACTCTTTGACTATTATTAGCATGTACATGGAAATCTAGATGGCCCGATATATACAGGAGGTCAGGGTAAATCAGAGTCACAACATTGTATGCTGGGAGTGGTGTAGTAAAAGGTGCAAGTGGCAGCACATATATGATGGTGGCAGGTGTCATCACTGTCACCAGCAGCTCCCAACTCTCCAGTGAGCACATACTTTTCAGATGTCTCTGACATCCTCCTAATGGGAGATGTACTGGATGGTGAGAAGACATACATTACAGGGTTCCTGATCCAGACTTATGCCCAGAGACTGTGTTCCATCTTTGTGATCTGAGTTGTTGGCTGAAGTTCAAGCTCTGTATATTGTGCTCCTTTAAGGAGAGAAATTAATGAAGGGTCTAGGAAGTTTTCTGGGGACACCCTCTGTTTCCCAAGGAAGTACAAAGCACTGCTTTGATGAGTCAAAAACTAGGAGGCAATTTCTTTGCTGCCCAAAAAACTTTTCTTAATCTTAGTGTTCTTAGTGCTTTTTTACTCCCCATGTGTTATCTCATCCTTATCAGACTGCACCGTTTTCTTCAGTCCTCTCTCAAACACAGCTCTTTTCTCACATACCTTTTCATTTCAGAAGTGGTGAATGCCAATGTGTAGGTGATGACTACTAATGCTGCATACAGGAGGCTAATTGTGTCCTAGAACCATCCTAAAGAAAGGCAGCAGCTAAATCCACCTCATTAAAGGGCATTTGATCAGTTCATAGCAGAACTTATTCAAAATTCAGTTAGATCCTCCATCTTTATCCACAAGCAAATGCAGGCTCCCTAGCAATCATTAAACCTGCAGCATCTTTTTTTATTCATCCCTGTCAGACACGTACATCCCTGTCCTGAATTGCCCCCTGCCTTCCCAGTGGTGGTGTGTATGTGACTGTACAGTCCAGCATCTCTCTGTGCTTGCGTACAGGAGCTCTTTCAAGTGATTGTTATATTTCTAGTGCAGCAGAATGAATGAGTAGATTCTTTTCATGGCTCTTGGAATACCTGACAAACCCTGGTCCCATTACAGCTTTTGAGGCGAGGTATATGGTGGGCTGCCTTCCTCACTCTTCTGCCTCTATCTATCAGGTAACTTTGGGTACACACAGGCCAAATCTGACTATGTTGTGGGTATGTGGATGGTCAATCAATAGGGAAGACAGTGCTGGGCTTTGGTACTTCAGCGCTGCAACCTCGACTGCTGGAGGGGTTTGCAAGCACTGTTTAAATAAACAGATTTCTGGAAGGTACTGGAAGGCGTAGACAGATAAACATCTTGTGAAGCATGTGACACAACAAATACTGTGGTATAATGGATGGCCTTTGGGTTTATGTAGCTGAGATAAGGTTATCATAATGTATTTTAAATGGTAATTGGAATGCTTGGTTGTTTTTGTCTTTGAGCTTTGTTTATATATACACTTCTTATTGTCAAACTTTTCTCAGCCACAACTTTCCTTTTATTTTAGAGAAGCACATATACTTTTATATATCATTCTCAAGAACTCAAAATTTTCCCTTCTTCATCTGACACCAGTAACTGGTTCTTTAAAGGAGAATATCTATTGAGAGACCTGCAAGCAAATCACTAGGCTTAGCAAGAGTGATAGAGAAGGGAAGGATAGAGAAGATTACAAAACAATATCCATAACTGCTATTTGGAAGAGGGTGGTAGAGGGGGAAATGGTTGTCCTTAAAGAAGCATCAAGTCATGGAACCGGGAGCTGCTGGCCCCTCTCTGGAGGGCTCTGCTTGGCTGGGTAGCTTATTATCTGAAATGGAGAGAAAATGGAGAAGATTCAGGGCGAGCAGAGAGAGGGGCAATGGAAGGCCTGACTGATGAGAGAAGATTAAGCACTAAATGTGTTTAGCTTTGCTAAGTGATGACTAAGAGGTTATGTGATGATAACCATCTTCCCATCTGAGAGGCAAGAATAACTGTGTGCAAATGTGTGTGGGGGGGGGCATGCTTTAGAGCAGTGACGGGGACAAGGCCTTGCGAAGGGACAGACCGCAGTGGTTACCATGCCTCTGTGCAGGCTCAAGGGCAGGCAGAATCACCTCACAGCACCAAAGAGGAACTAGTCCTGCTGGAAATCAGAAGGGATGGATCAGGTGGGAGGTGGAATAGGAAGCAGAATGAGAAAACTTTGCTGTGCCATCTCCAGATACAGTGATCTTTTCGACTCTGCTCTTTCATTTTGCACATTATCCTTTATGCTTTTGGGTTTATTTGCTCTGCCTCGCTTTTCTCCTTATCTCAGCCTCTTCACTTCTCTCCTTCCTGTACCCCCATCCCCTGTCTTCTCTCTCTGTTTCCTGTCTTCATTCTTGTTCACTTTGTTCATGATTTCTTTTCTCTGTTTCACATGCCCTTTTTCTCCTTGCTTTCCCAATCCTTTGCCCATCTCTCTCTTCCCCCTCCCCACTTCTTTCTCAGCAGGTAGATCTGCGTCTGTGATTGAAGGTTCATTTTCCTTTCATTCTGTGGGTGACAAATCCTGACTTCGATAATCACTTGTGAAAAATCAAGAGAGAAACAAACTGCTCCAATGGCACAGAAACTGGCTGTGATGTTCATGAGGACTGATGGAAGGCAGGGTGAGGGGCGGGAGGGTGCTGTGCAGGGTAGGGAGATGTTCTTTCACTCCACAGGATGGGAGGATGGAGAGGGGCTGAAAAAGATGCTGAACAGATTTGGGGCAAATGGGAAATCTCTTGCTCAGGCAGTTTTGATCAGAGTGAGCAAAGTGGAATGTGATTCCTGAGCTCTGGCCTCCTGGGGAAAACTGGGGTTTGACCTTCAAGTTAAGGGGGAAAGGTGTTATACTGGTAGAGCCATGTAGAGGCTTGACTGTGTTGTGGGATGCGGAGCAGGCCATGTTTATCCATATTGCTGGATCTAGCTTGACTCAGTGCACACACAATGTGCTTAGGCAGAGACACACTTTGATGCTGCTGATACACCTTGTTGAAATGAGCATTTGGACAGGTCTTGCTCCTCCAAACCGTGTGACCATGGGCCTGCTAAGATGTCACTGTGCAAGTGACCTCTCTTCCACAGAGAACCACCAACCTCTTAGCACTTGCATAAGTGGTTCTGATGTTAACAACAAGGGTGTCTGGTTGGTTTTCATTGGACAGATTTTGACAGGGTTACCTTCCCACAGAGCTCATGATAACTCTCTAAGGAAACGGCTGTCTGTAGTAGGATCCTTCCTTCTACTTTGCAGGAGTTGACTCAGTGCTGTTTACATGAGGCTGGAACCCTCTGTGTCTCATGGCACAGTGGTGCTCACAAAAGCAGAGTCATTGTGATGACACAGGGACTCTCTGATGCTCCTCCCTCCCTAGGGAGAACTTCTGTCAGGCATCAATGTCAGGCAGGGAATCTAGCTTTGGTGGTATATCACAGTGAGCCTCAGCACCATCAAATGGAAATACTTCTGCTTCCTTCTCAATGCAACTAAATGTACTGCAGTAAAGTGCTCCTGTTAGTTCCACAGGGGCATCCCTTCTGCTTTTAGGCTTTGTGACTTTCAAATCCAGAGATTCACCATCTTGCTGTTAGTGAACAGGAAAGGTCAAAACTGTGACACCAAGAGACCACAGCAGATCCAGATGGAAAGTGGCCACTGATTCACCCATCTGTCTTTTTGTTCTTGGCAGCTCAGCCCTTGGAGTCCCAGACCTGCAGACCCTAATAACATGGCAAAACTTATACTCTCAGCATTTATATTTCTACCTGAGAAGGCATTCCCCTATGCTCTGGAGGAAGCTTTCTTCCTGGGACACAAGGGAATGAGCAGTGGGTAAAGACAGATGGTAGGAAAGGGCAGACCTTGGGGCTGATTTGGACTGTTCCACCTTGACTTTTTTAAGGCTCCTCTCCAGTGCCCTGAAATTCATTGTACAGAGGTGGAGAAGAAGAAAGGTGTTAGCTAAATGGAAAGAAAAATTTGGAAGGAGAAGGCAGCATGGCTAAAGGAGGTAGAAGAAGGCAGATCTGATTTGGGCTAGAGCTGACAGTGGGACCTGGGCTGAAAGGTGTGTGAAGCTGTGGACAATCAGAAAATAGAAATAAATGAAAAATGGACATGAAAATGCCACAGGAACAAAAGCTAGGGGAGTTAGAGACCATCCCGTCTTGCAAGGGAGACCGCAGTTCCATTGACTTAAGAGATCATGGCCTTTGCTCCCCTGCCTCCCTCTCACCTTAACCTGACTGCCTACAGCTGCTGGATGGGTGCTGCCTGACTCTTCCGAGAGCAACACACTTAATCAGGATGTCCTTGCCCGTGGCAGGGGGGCTGGAACTAGATCATCGTTAAGGTCTCTTCCAACTCTAACTGTTCTATGATTAGCCCTTCTTAATTCTTAAAGTCTTCTTAATTCTTCTTCTCCAGCCCCTCCAGGACCAGGCTGAGGCAAGGAGTAACTATGTAGTTAAGGGATATATATATAATTAGCACCTGGGGCTGTAGGAACCCCATGTTTGATGGATTTCTGGAGCCTTAATGAGAAATGCCAGTACACAAAACAGACCCTGTAGGAGGCAGAGGCTGGGGGTGCAGGGAAAGAAGGGCTGGCTGATTGCCACGGGTACCAGAAGTGTCCAGGAAGGGTTCAGGGAGGAATTGGCAGAGAGGGGGGTGGGATGGAGAAAAGGCAAGGAAGAAACAGAAGAAAGGCTCTGTGCCTTTGTTCATTATCCCTATTCATTTATTAATGACAAACTAATGACTTTGAGCCCCACTCCCACTCCAGTTCACTGACTGCCTAGCTCTCTGCTTGGCAGCCTGCACTGGTGGGGTGGCACAGAGCCTGGCAAGGTGCTGGACAGGCTGCCCTGGAGGCATTATTTTCCTTCACTCTTACAAGCCTCCCTTTTTTTATTCACTGATATGGCATTGATCCGGCTCAGTGAGAATTTTCCATTTATATTTTAGCCTTGCCTGTGACACCATCCCTGAGTCCCTGCAGCTCTGACGCGTGCTCGCCTGCTCTCCCAAATGCTCTGCTTCACTCATCCCCTCCTTCCCCTCAGCCTTTTTGCCATTCCTCAGCCCCGCCATCAATCCTCCCCTCTCCCCCCATGCCGCTGCTGACGTCTACTCTCTCAGCTGCTCCATCTTTCCCTGACATGTCTCAGCTCCTCTCCCTGTGCTCCCAATTAGCACAGTCACCAGGTTTAGCTGGGCAGCTGGTGCATCCAAGTCTACATGGCGAAAAAATAGGGATTTCTGCTTCAGAGGAAAACTGTCTACAGGCTCTCTGCTACCTGGAGCCACTCTCACAAACACTCAGCTTTTGGTCTTCCTTCACAGTGAACAAGTAATAGCACAGGCTCCTAGGGATCACCAACAAGCAGTGTGATCCCCCCCACCTCCCTGTTCACAGCCCTCCCAAAACAGCCTGTCCTACACAGATAAAAGCTGACACCTTGGGCATCCCTTGCTTGGGAGGGCTAAGTAATTGGAAGAGCAGAAGATTCCCCAGAGAGCCTTAAGAAGTGTAGATGTGGAATGTATACTAAATCTGTGTCCCCTAGATTAAATAGGCTGGGCAGGTCTATGCTCCCATGGGCTCTTGATGTTCACAAGCTATGAAATAACCTCTGGAAGATTAGTATGGCAACCTGAGCATTAGATCCCAAACACCCAGAGATCGGGGGCCAGAGTTTTGTAAGTCTCCTGCACAAGTAGCCCTGCTCCCACCCGTAGCCAAGAGAGCTGGTGCGGTGGTTCACCCTCTTCACCCAATATCTGGAGATGAACCATCCTCCAGTTGCGTCTGCCTGCTGTTCCATCCCTTCACTAAGCTCCTGGTGAGCTCGCTTGGGAAGGATGCTTAGGGATCCAAACGAGGCTGTGAAGCAGGTGATGCCCTCATTAGAAGAGAAAATGTAGCACACAGAAGAAGAGAGGAGGAGAGAGAAAGAGGAAGGCAGGTGGAAGCCAAACATTCTTGCTGTCAGCAGGAAAAATGATCTTGGTTTTGGGAAGGGGTGGGGTCTTCCTGCCCTGCCTCTGGCAGGGTTAGAGCAGCGAATGGCACTGGCAGGCAGAGCCTTGCGATGAAGTGAAAACAGGCTGTGCAACTGAGCCCCTCACCAATTACATGTGGCCAAAGGGGATGAGGAGGCACTGACTTGGAAGGACACAGAGTTCTCACAGGCTGTGGCTCATGTGGGGAGAGCATGGCAGCACATCCCACAACTTTAGGGAGCAGGGGCCACTGCATGGGGTGCACCACTTGCCATCTCTGTTCCCACACCACTGCTGCAGTTGCTGACACAGACTGAGCCAGGGCTCCTGCCCTGTCCTTTACAGCAGCCCCCTGATGCACATATTGAGCCAGTGCTTCCGAACTGCTCTCTGTACCTCAGGAAGCAGAAGCCATCTAAGGAGCCCCAGAGCAAGGCAAATGGTGCATCAGGAGACTCTAGGAGTCCCTTTATGCTTAAGGATGAAGTGAGGCACATGTTGATGTAAAAGTGGGAGAATATCAAGAGAAAACAGAGCAAAAGGGAGGACATTGGAGACCAACATCTTAGGAAAGCTGGGGTTCTTGGAAGCTTTCGGAGAAGATGGATCATGAGATAGTGGCAGACACTTGTCACAGATGCTTTAGCCCTGGATAGAAAGGCTTCCTTTGCCTCAAAAAGCAGTCCCATCTCTGAGAGGGAGACATTTGGCTGAGAAGAGATCTGCTGATACCACTACCTGCAGGGATCATGCATGGCAGTGTCTTCCTCCTGGCTCTGGCTCTACCTCAAAGCAGCCACCCAAGCAGAAGAGATTGAACTCTGCAACATTTCAAAGTCACTTTCTTTTTCTCCTGTCCCAAACCGTGGTTCTTCCTCCCTTTTCCTTGCTTGGCCCCAGGTGCACACTCTCCAGAGGGTAGGCTCATCAGCACAGCCAGCATTTAGAAAATGCCACAACTGAAATTATCCTGTAGTCAGGTCCCTTCATAGGAAGGCTGATGTCCCCGTGCCTCCCATCAGCCAAGCAGGGAAGGTGCCCTCCCCAGACACCCCTTCCACCTTCCTCCCCGCTCCAGCCCTCTTCCCTCTGCCTTTTGGTATCTAGCACACCTCCTTGCTCAATTTAGTCTACCTGCTGTGAGCTCTCTAGGAGTCTTGCACGTTCACTGTTGCCTTATTTCAGCAGACCTCCCTTGAAGCACCTGCAGTGTAAGTTAGAATCATAGAATCATCTGGGCCGGAAGGGACCTTCAAAGGTCATCTAGTCTGACCCCCCTGCAGTCACAAGGACACC
>BJBW01004371.1:0-72829 GCA_004320125.1 Scolopax mira
AGTATACCACCTTTCAAAGCAGACATCCACCTTAAAGCTTTGAGGTGGGTTATCTCCAGTTCTTCCCAAAACTGTGATACTTGAAGTGAAATATATATTCATTTATCCAGGAGACGAGAAAAATTTGTTCAGCATTGCTTGTTAAATGCTTGTTCAGTCCCTTTCAAGTTTGATCAATGAATGTCTAGTTTTTTCTGTTACTGAATAACTGCACAATTAATGCTCAGTATAAAAAATATGAAATAACCAGAGTGAGGGCAAAACCCAGTAGTACAAGAATACTGTATATCCTACTGAGAGCAGGAGGCTGACTCTTTCAGCCATTAGGACCAAGTGAACAGGAATACAATTAAGGTATCTGAAACACATTTGATGTAAATCTGTTTACCCCAAACTGTCTTTTATGTAGTCTAATTAGTATTAGTTTATATCCCTACTTGTTATAGATATCTCTGTGAACTGATTCCAAGGGCCTTACAAGGCCATTTCTTAAGTGGCATCTCATTCTGGAAAAAGCAGAGGTGAAATGCAGAGAGTATCAGCTCTAAAACATACCTAAGTAATATTAAATCTTTAATTATTTGAGAGCAGAAGGGGAATTAATATTTCTTCTAAGACAGCTTTGCTCTTATAACCTTAGATAAGCCAGTTTGCAATTTTGTTTTGCTTTTGTTTTTAAGACCAGGACAAAAGCAGTTTTGTTTTGAAAGTAATAGCTGGTCTCCACAACTAGAGGCTTCCAGTTTCTTCAAGACCCTAATTCCACTAGGAATAGCTTAGTATTTCTTTATGGATCCTTGTAAGGAGAAAAAAAAAGTAGTAAAAACCTCTAAATACTGATTCATTTGTAGAAATAGCCTCATATGGCTCTCATGGGATCATAAGGAGACAGTACAGCTTAAGTAAACAATCTCTATCAACACAGCTGAACCATTTGCTGCCCATTCTCTTTGTACCACAAATGTCTACAGATTTATTCCACTTGTGTCAAGCTGACACCAAATCTAGCTAGCTATACTACAATTTCCAGCTTTTCCTTCCCCCATCCTTGCCTCACAGTCTTTTATCTTCTTTTTATTTATCATCTTACATTCTTCTGTTGCTATGACAGCATGAAAATACCACTACTGCCATATATTAATATCTGAAGATACTAAAGCTAGTATTTGGAAGTGGGGCCTCTCAGCTACTATTCCTAAGGAAGAAGCAAACACTCTATTGTGATCTTCTATTTTTGTTTCCTTTGCTGAAGAATGTGCTTTTTTGTTGCAAATAATCTCAATTTATAGATCGGTGCATTTGTATGACAACAATTATGTCACCTTTTAACAGGAACAGTAAGCTCTTCATCAGTACTCAAAAGAAGCATATGACTCGGTATCAGCTTGTGTCCCACAAAAAGTACTATTCCACTTCACAGACTCACCCAGACTAACTTTCCAATCTACCTACTAAAAAATAGTCTGTATTTAACACCAACAGGACAAATATTTTTAAAAGCAACCTTCAAAATTACCTATAAATAAGTGACACAGCTGAGACTTAAAAAGAAAATTCACCACCACTGTAACTGTGGCCAGGAAATTTACAAGCAGACACCTTTGTCCCCAACAACCGAGAAGTTCAGAAGTGTACTTTGTGATTCAGACACTCTGGCTCAACAAGCTTGCTTTCTCTCATCTGCTTGCTTCAGATTTGCCAACTCATATGGGCTTATTTATTAATAAGCTGCACTCAGCATCAACACCCAGCATGTCTCTTCTGCTTTGTTTTTAATCATCTCTCTCAATAAATTAACTAATAAAGATACAAAACATTAACAAGTAAACAAGGATCTGGAAATGGAAATAAACAGCAGTATTCTAGCAACCTGAAAATTTAACACCAACAGGACAATTATTTTTAAAAGCAACCTTCAAAATTTGGTCAAGAGACCAAAAAAAGTGGAGAAGTTTAAGTTAATAAGACCATCAAAAGGGCAGTTCCTCTACTGACTTTTGTGTCTTCTCAAGGATGAAGTCTCTGCGAATGCAAGTAGGCATAGCTTTGTGATGCTAGAAACACTAAATTGTATTATGTTCTTTATAGATAAAGATAGATATTCTTGATATTATCTCTAAGATGCTGTAGCACCCACAGTTAATTATTCATACAGGTACAAATCAGTTGGGCACCGAAAAAGAAAAAACAGAAACTAGTGTTTGTTTACTTCACTGATGTCAATGGTTTTCTGATTGGGTACATACACAAAAAGGAGGTTAGAATTAAACCCATTGCTCAGACTGCTTTACTGCATTGATCACTTATGGCAGCAAGTTGGGGGTGTGGGGAAAGAGAGGGAAGCGTATCAGCTTAACGTTTTACCAAAAATAAACCAAAACCAATGTAATACAGTCAATTAAAAAGAATTTTTCATAAGTAACATGATGCTTTTTCCCTAACATTTCTTCTTTCAGCAAGGTAAGATACTCCAGCACCTTCAAGAATTAAAAAGCTATGGATATGACTAAGACAACTACTAAATAACAAGGTGTCTGAAATGACTTAACCTAAATCCTATTTGCAAAGACATTTTATTCTTAAAACAGCCTGAGCACTGATGACAGCCATTCAGATGATGGTTCTCTATGTTAAGTGTATTCTAAGAACAGCTCATCAATGTAACACACCACCCTTCACTGCCCAAAATGTCATGTACTGGGGCAGTCAGTTCATTTCCTCCTCAGACATCAAGTACCTCACTGAAACTGCACTGCTGATACCATAACTGCATTTACCAGAACATCTAAAGTCATGGGCTTGGATGACAGGAGTTCTGCAATAACCCTACTAAGAAAAACAAAACTTTAACTATATATAGCATAGACCTGATCTAAAGCATATTCTTCACGCTGCAGAAGCAGCCAGTTTATCACTGCTGGTAAGGTAATGACAGCATCCAAAACACTGGGGCTGTAACAGGAGAGGAGGGGATCACTAAGACATCATGCTGCCTGAAGCTTGATTAACCAAGGTTAAACTGCTTCCAGAACTTAGACTGGATTGGAAGCTGTTGCATGTTACCATTTAAGTTTAGCAGCTATGAAAATATAGTTTCACAGTTTGCATTTGAGAAGCTTGTAAATCCTCTTTAGAGCTTACTAACATGTCCTTGTCTTTACCTAGTCCTGTTCACTGACTTATGGGTAATTGCACGATTTTTAACAAAAACTCAAAGAACTCATAGGTGTCTTCTCTTGACTCCTGCCAACAATCAGTCAACAGATTTGATTTGAATTCTTATTTAGAGTTGTTCATACAATTTCTTCTCATGAAAATAAACAGGGCTGCACCCATTCCCGAAGTGTGGATTAATTTTCTCCTACTGCCAGATAATGGTTCTATCACATAATTTTATTACTTGGGGAAAACTAGGATTCAGATGTGGTGGTGGGGAACAACAAGTAGATACAGACTCCCAAATGATGCAGTTGTCAGTTTTTTTACTTGCTTCAGACACGTAGTTACAACTGTGCTGCATTATCAAAAAATTAAATCAAAAATTAAAACTTCAGGGAGTCTGAATGTCTGGTTCTAGCGACACAATACCTAGTCAATATCTATCTTTTCAATTTGCTAGCAGTGCTTGCATTTTACCTCAGCATTTAATTATTTCTGTGTTGAATTACATCTGAAGTATAAAAGGCCAAAGCAAAAAGGCTGCTTTCTAAAGCAGGGTTTGCATCTCTACACCCTTTGATCCACACAGATCAATTAGACCATCAATAAATCAAGTGAGTAACATATTAATATTTCTTTCTTCATTAAAATACTTCTTGGTTGAAGGGAGAAGGGCATAATTTCAGATGGCATTAAAAAAAGCTTACAGTACTACAAAAAGGTCAACACAGATGCAGATAAAAATGATAGTTGATTGCCTAAAGTAAATTTAATCACAGTACTAGCAGCTTTAAAAGTTCCATTCACATTTCAGTTATGTATTACTGTTTTTATAAGGCACTAAAACCCAAGACAAGGCACTCAGCTTGTGGCTTTGTTTCCTTCCTGGGGAGCTGCAGTTCCAGTGGGTGGTGGAGATGACTGCCCTGCCAGCTTTACACTCCCACCACAACAGGGGTGGGCAACATGGCAGGGAAACACATAGCTTTCTCTGAACTTCTCCCATATGCATACACACCGTGTGAAAACTCACAATAAATACATAAAGTAAACTAATTTTAAAAACTACATAAATAATATAAAACTGAAATTACTAAGTAAAGCTAATATGAATGAAAGCTAAAATAATGATAGTAACAGGTTCTAATCAAACTTCACCAGAAAAAGACAGATTTTTCTAAGCTTCCTTTTTGTGTTCAGTTATACACATGGCAAAGACAAACCAAACAATAGTCTTGTATGCCAAAGCAAAGAGAAGTTTAAAAAAAAAAGCACTAATAGGCCACATTCCTCTGTAACCATTTTAGCTTGTTTTTAATTAATTCATGCTTTGAGATGTGTAATGGTTTAATACGCTATTTTGAACCAAACGTCTACTAATTTATCTACACTCCACAGTTCTACTCACTAGCAACAAGCCTTCTGTGATCTATTAGCCAGTGTCAGAAACTCAACGCTGTTTCCAGAACACTGATTTAATGGAACACATTATATATAGATTTCACTGGTTTTGAATACTGTTCAACTAGTCAAGACTTAATACTCAAAACCTATGGCCATACAAACTGTAGGGAACTACCTTTCTATAGAGGCTTGGACAAGTCAGTTTTTATTTACTTCAGTCTGTTATATGTGACACACAGCAAAATGATACATAGCTATTTGACTGACACACCAGTATCTAGGGATGGTAACACAACAGAATAGCAAGGTCTTCCCATCCTTTTAACTTGGCTCTTTCCCAGTTATGGCAATGAACTGTTATGGAATCAGTAAGATAACAGACAAAGGGGTGGAAAGATGCTTCACTCAATGTCATTTATAGATGACAAATGATCTCCAGTCACACTCAATCACCTCAAACCAAATAAACCAAATCCACACCCTACCAAAAAAAATCAACCAAACAAACCTACCAAACATCAGTCCTGTGCCACAGAATAGTAGTTATACAGGGGTTGGGAAAAAAGCAACCGAATTCCACATTTCTCACTTGTTAAGATTACTTAAAAGCAGGAGGATTTTCTTCCATAAATTCAAAAGATTTGTAAAATACAAAGCAGTATTTCAATTAAAATTTCTACATCAAAATTTAAAAGAACACACCTTTTTACCTTCAAAAGCCCTGAACACACTGAAGTACACAAAACCACGGTTTTCTAAAGGTATGATGTCACATGATTTAAAAATGAGGTCTGTCAAGGGCAATAGTGACATCATACATTTAAATGTACATTTTCAAATTCAGAATGTAGAAGTTTTATGGCTGTGCATAAGTATGAGATGAAAAACACACACTCTAATTCAGCTCATGCAAGTTAGAGGGGCATTTCCTACAGTTCTGTAAAATTAAGAATGTCACTGGGCATTTATAAAGCCATTTATAGACCTCAATGTACTTTGCAATTTTTTCATTTTAAACAGGGAATGGCTCTGACCTTCTGCAGCAGACAGGCACTTTGTGACAGGATTTGCTCCTTAGCTTTCTCACTTGGGAGCGTTAGGCTTTTAAGACTATAGTCTGTGTGCTATTTCTCATAAGAATCACTGAAGAGGGATGTTTCATAAGTATGTTTTCTTCAAAACTTTTCCTCTGGTGTCCACACACACCTGTAACTTCAAGTTAGTCATCAATGTGGAAGTGATGGCCGTGAACTATTTCTTTTGAAAACTACAACACTTAGGGCCACAAAGAGATTCCAAACAAGTACGAAGGCTATGTGCTCAGGGACAAATAATGATTACATCTTTGAGCTTCCGGCACAGAAAATAAATCAAAACCAGAAGAGGAGAATAGGTATTAGAGGAAAATTATTTTACCTTTCTATTACTATAAGCAAAAAAAAAAAAATTAACAGTTATTATCAAAACACAGTATTTGTTAATCTATGGCAAATATTCTGCCTAAGCTTGTTTTAGGCTAAATGCACTCAAACTTTCTTACTTTATTTCCAGATTAGAGCAATTAGGAAGAATTCTACTTTTAAACAAGTTATTTTCAATAGTTTTAAATAATAATAACGATCATCTCTTGGACTTCAGATCTTAGGGACTATTTAGCCTTTATTGCTCATTTCTTTCTACTCTTAATTTGCTGTTTATAGGAATATAAATAACAGTCTCTTCTCTATTTCATCACTTTTTACATATCATCTATGAGTATTGAAAGCAAGATTTTTCAGTTTCCTCTGAACTCTAATGTATATAAATTCATTTATAACAGGTTGTAATATCACCATACATCACCAATGTAATCTCAGCAATTAGTCAACCATGAAAACATGGTGAGTTAAATACACAAAATTCACATTGAATCTTTATCACAGGACCTCACTCAGTGTCCATTTGATTCTGCATAAAGACTCCACATAGTTCAAAAGCACAAGATGAATCCCAGACAGTCTTTTCATAATGCTTTATCACTTACATTCCCTGAATTAACCACTTAGTTGGGAAATAATAGAATTACTGTGTTTTCTGCAATTGTATACTGTGCAAGCACTTTGCACGTTTTAGGCACAGACTTTAGCTCTTCCACTTTGCTACCGTATCTTTGTGGAAAGAGATCATTAAGCAACTGCACTCTTTGCTGCTTATTCTTCATCACTACAAAGAATGCAGGACAATTGCTGACACCATCTGAGAAAGGAAGACAATTTTTTCACTTCCCTCAAATTAGATCATGTCTACTTTTGGTAAAAACCTTATGACAACTCTGGCTATCTGCATCACTTAGCACATGTTGAAAAACCCAGGCGGGCTAGGTTACTGGTAAGAGTACAGAGCTAACTCGAGTATCAGTCTGTACCAGAAAACCCAAAGAAACCAGTCACACAAGATGCTTCAGGATTATGTTGCAGAGTAACTCCCCTGGTACTACAGAACTGCCACAGAGTATCCTGGGGCATTACAAATCCTAGTGTAGCAGGGATTTTGGGGGGCTTCTTTTCTTGCTTCGAAAGTACGGAACACAAGCCTACCTGGGTAGTATGGAATTTTACTTGGTCTGCAACAAAGAATTATCTCAAGACACATGCTAAAAAAATTCTTATATTTACCACTTTGAAGCCATAACTAGGAATATTTACTCATTGTATTTGTTACTGGTAAAACAGTATTATGGCTTATAAATGTAAGCACTGGACATACAGAACATACTGATGTAGATTTGGCCCTGTATTTGAAAAAATTAAACTCCGTCCCTATTCAAATTTCCCAAACTATTTTTTTCTTCCCTGCTAGAATTAGTAGTGACATAAAATGGTCATAAAATGACAATGGACATAAAAGAGCACCTTACCACGTGAAGTGCTCTTTATCTGTGTGGTTTTACTTTTTATTTAAAACTATCTGCTTTCTTGACAAAAGAGACTGTGCTTTACTTGTAATGCTCGGCAATCCCTTAAACTCAATATAAAATTTTACACTAATATTTGACAAATGTCACAATTAATCACAACAATAGAAACATTGATCCCTCATGTTTATCTTCAGTGGACTTACATTAAGCTTTTTCTTTTTTGGAACTACTTATTGGAAGTTTAATATAATATTCAAATGCATCTAAGAGCATCTTCACTTGCATTATGCTAAAGGAACAGGAGACAGTATAAGATATTACAGGAAACTATATGTCAACAAGCTTACAGAAGAGCTTCAAAATACTATTTATGTTCAAGATTCAAATAAAACTTTAGTTAACATTTAATTGTTTGTCATGGATTCGTTTTTTTTTAAATGGAACTGTTTTGTTATAATGTGAAAAGAGGTTCCTCAGAGACTTCCAGTGCAGAAGTCCTACCACTCTGGGATTTCTAGAAAACACAAAAGACAAATGGCATTTGTATACAATACCAGTTACTAAAAGACAAACTAATTACTACACATTTGTTCTGATTTTGAGAACACAATTATGGAAAGGTTGGATAGACATTAATAGTGAGAAAAATTCACAGACAAATACTATTTAAAACCTGACACAAAGCAATAGAACTAGAATCCAACTTGAAATAAAAACAGGAATAAAAACTACACATAAAATACATTGATTTTTAAACATATTTCATACAAAAATAAGAAAACCTTTACAGGTTTTCTTCTGTCAGAAGAGAGTTTTTACATCATCTGTCCATACAAACTGCTCAACTATCATCAGCATCTTAAGGCTGAAAAATTAGCTGAAAAATTCAAATCTGGCTAGTCAGGGCCACTAAAACCTACACCACCCAGGGTTCTGACAGCGGGCAAATAACTTATTTAAGAAAGTAAATGCTCTCCTAGAGACCTTAATTCTTGCACTGAACAGTAGACACACACACACACACGCACACACAAATGTCTTGGCTTAGAAGAACTCAGATCAATTGGAAGACTTCAGTTCTTCAGAATCCTGACCAACTACACAAAGATTTAAAAATCACAGCACTCCTGCTGTGGCTTGAATTACTACTGAAAGAAAGACTGTTTTGCACTGAAGAGAACAAAGATTTCTCTAACATTCTCAGACATAACTTGTGTTTTTACAAGTCAGTGACCATCTATCAGCCAAAATAAAAAATACATCTATCAGGCTCATGCTGGGAAAATAAAAAAATCACTTCAAAAAAATAGTTCAGCCATGGATATGGCTGAGTACCCCCACTTATGCATACACAAAGATGCTGCAAATTTTTTGTCAGGCTTTTCTATCAAATGTCCTGGGCAGACCTTCACCTTTGCATAGTGTTCCTGGTGCTTCTTTCAGTGAGGCACTGCCTACCTGCAGAGAGGTCAGCAGAGAGGGAAGGGCTCCTTTGAGTCTCCAGAGCTCTGCTGAGTTACCCGCAACATGTCGGGATGCATGTCTGGAAAAAGACCTTACCCTTTTCAAAAGGGAAGTCAGTGTCAATTACAGCCAAGCACACAATTTTTTTCCATAACAAATTAGCAAATATAAGTCATCTGAATTACAAAAGAATCAGACTAAGAACAAATCCACCAATATTTTTCAGCAGTGAATAGATCAATTAATCTTTCGATCCATACAAAAAGTCTTTCTTGCTCTTTATCTTAAAGCTCTATTTCTCTATGTGACTTGGCACTATGCAACAAGATGCATTTTTTGCAAGGTATACACGATGCAGGATGAACAAAGACAGACACCATCTGTTCAACAGGAATTTGAGCTAGCAGTGGTGTGGCAGAATGGTGTGGCAAAATCCAGCCCTGAGTTTAGAAACAGGCTTGTGGGGATATCAAGATTAGTAGCAATTAAATTCCTTAATGTAGTGTTAACATCAAGGAGTCAGATACCTTCTCAGACTTTGCTCAGAATACTTAGAATCACAGAATAGAATGTATGATTCTAACATCAATCATTTCCAACCTATCAAGAGAGCCAAAGTGCTACTTGCATGCTACTACACTTAAAATAAGGCTAGTAATTTTCTTTCTTATATTCTTACAATTTATAGATTTTAAGTGTAGGTTCACTAGGGAAATTTTTCAAGTATAAGCAACAGCTAATTCTCCTGATCTACATCAAGGATTCAACCAATTTAACTGATGAGAATGCATTTGAACTGTTAGAAGCACTTTCTTTTTATTAAAGTGCATATAGCGGGGGTAAGTTTCAACTACATTGATGTGAGATGCCTTCGCTATATTGATGCGAGACACTGCACCACTAGGCAACAACTAATAAACAGGCCACAGACACCATTTAAGAATCACACTTCCAAAGACTTGGCAAACACAGAAGAAAATTTATTGAATCAACTCACTAGCATTAGTTTCTAGTTGGAGTTTCTAAACTTACTCCTTGCTACATGGTATCCTACCAGTCTGGACAATCATTTATTTGGTTTTTTTTCTCAAATGATAAGACTTTGTATTTGGAGCACATTGGCAGTGAGACTACTAACACCACCAGATTCTGGTTGCAAGTGAGAACTGAAAAGGAGTCTCAGGAAATTCACCACTGAGGTATAGTGTTTTTTTGTCTTCTCCACAGCTCCCCACACGCCCCTCCATCAGAGCATGCCTGCCTCTCACTAGTCTCCAGGAGTTATGAGTACCCACACTGAGATTAGAATATGCCCCATAATCCACAAATTCTCCAAGTAATAAACTGTAATATGAATGGACCAGCAAAAGGAAAACGTGAAGCTAATAGCAATTAGACAAAAGTTTGCCTTAACAACCCCTGCTTAGCAGGCTCTCTGCAAAGCAATTTATATCCACAAGAGGTATATCCCATTCCCTTAGCCTCCAGTGTCTTTTAAAGTTAAAACTTCTTTCTTGCTGCAGTTTATGGCACATTTTTTACTATGTGTACTTCGGAAGCAAGGCTGACTAAACAGATTTCCTCCATGACCTTTACTACTGTCGGCTGAAAACAATTTAGTCCATTTTAAGTCATTTGAGAGCACTGTAAACATTATCCAAGGGGCTTAGGAATGACCGCCTAAACCATGACCTTTCAAGCTGACAGATGACAAAAAATACCCCATTTAAAGAGATATGATAAAGGTCTCTTATCCTGTTGAAACAAAAAGGAATTTTCCTTTTACCACTACAGAATTAAAACACTTTTTGTTCCATTTAAGAAATTACTTATTATTTTTGAGAGGGGCATGGAAAAATGAGAGAAATAACCTGAAGTACTCACATTCCTTCTCTCTTGATTAAAAACTCAATCCATCCAATTAATATAAACTAAGAATTGAAACAAAATGGTTAAGCAAGGAACCAAGAAAGTTAGGCCGTGCATAAACTGAAAACCTTACACTGGAAATTCTATTTTCATTTCCAGACAAAGTAAGAAAAAACTTTATCCAAGCCCGTTTTAATAAAATTTGACACACGACTGGTTTTTAACTCATTCATACTCAAGGGAAGCTAGAAGTAACTTTCTATCTTGTCATTCCTGGTTACGCTAGGAGTCAAGGCAGTGATGAGTAAATTCAGAGCTGCAACCCAAAAGCTACTATGTTGTGCTCTATTTTGTCAGAAGAGTTTGCGATGCTGAATCTGTCTCTCCATCCACTAGAACTCTTTGGATCAAGGACTATTGATCCAAAAGGACTGCTGTTTTCTCTCTCCCACCAATAAACAAAAGCACATTCTTGGCACACTTCAGGACAATGACCACATTTTAAACTCCCATGAAAACATAATGAGTATACAAGATCTTGAGTAGTTCTAGCTCTGAATATAGTTTTTCTTGTGATGAAAAGACAGAAGGCAAGGCAAATGATATATCTCAAATCTTGCCTTTAGTGCACTACAGATACCTGTACCTCACCCTAATCTCTCAGTAGGATCCCTGGACTTGGACAGAACCACTAAAGCACCCAGAATTCTTTGTCTTCACTCAGACCTTCCCTACAGTCTATGACTTCCCTAGAGGTGGCCCTCCTAGCTCCCACACTGATGAAGCAGAGCACAGCCACATGCTCTCTATTGTCTCAGATTTGGCCAACCATTTCTGCAAATTGTTTTCAGACATATGTACAAGTGACTCATCACAGAATCCCGTTTACAGTATCAGCCAGAGTTTACTTTAAATCATAATCAATTCAAAAAGGATGCTATACCATTAAACGAAGTCATCTTGTTGCTTCTGTGAACCAGCACTGTGCACTGCAGCTCATACTTTACAAAATTTTTCAAAACACTATTAAATACTTTAATTTATTATTAACATGACTGATACACTAGAATTCTCTGGGCTCAAAAAAGGGAACTGAAGAGCCTAAGACATATTTAACTAACATTTAAGTAGAACAGAGAACAAGCCTGCAATAACTATGCACAAGGTCTTCTCAAGATCTTGAGGGCAAAGCAAAACAAAAGGTGGTGGAATCAAAATAAATAAAAGGAGATTATTTCTTCACAGGTAATTTTAAGCTATGGTATAATAAGGAGGACAGTGAGACATAGAAGAGGCGTCCAATTAGACATAGCATTATGTACAGTACCACAAACGAAATATCATTCATATGGAGACTATTCTCACAACTCTATGTACAGAAGCAATGAAGAATAAAGCCAGTAAATCCCTCTGGAAAAGTTAAATACTGCTCTCCAACATGAACATGACACTTTTCAAATGCACATTCATCAATGGAATATACAACATGTGCAACTAACAGAGCTTTTCTGTCTGCCACTTTCCTACAGAAACCAAGTCATGTTCCTAATGACTAGAGTTAGCATTTGTCTTGAGCATGGCCTTCACTAAAAGTTTACACTGCCAGATTCAAAATGAGGGTCCTGCTGCCCTTGTTGCCAAGAGGGCCAATGGGATCCTGGGCTGCATAGGAAAGAGTGTGGCCACTAGGTCAAGGGAGGTCATTCTCCTTCTCCATTCTACACTGGTGAGGCCACAACTGGAATCCTGCATTCCAGTTCAAGAGGGACAGGGAACTACTGGAGAGAGTCCAGCGTAGGGCAACAAAGATGATGAAGGGATTGGAGCACTTCCCTTACGAGGAAAGGCTGAAGGAGCTGGGACTCTTTAGCCTGGACAAGCGACGGCTGAGGGGAGACCTTATTTAAGTTTATAAGTATCTCAAGGGTGGGTTGAAGGATGTTGGAGCCGGACTCTTTTCAGTGGTTTCCAGCGATAGGACAAGGGGTAATGGGCTCAAGCTGGAACATGGGAAGTTCCACTCAAATATAAGGAAAAAAACTTCTTTATGGTGAGGGTGCCAGAGCCCTGGAACAGGCTGCTGAGAGAGGTCGTGGAGTCCCCTTCTCTGGAGATCTTCAAGACCCACCTGGATGTAGTCCTGAGTGATGTGCTCTGGGCAATCCTGCCTTAGCAGGGGAGTTGGACTAAGAGATCTCAAGAGGTCCCTTCTAACTCTGACAATTCTGTGATATCATGATTCTCTGAAATTCAAAAATGGAAAACTGTGTTGGGCACTTGCAGTGACAGAAGTCAGAAAAAAACTCTTGAAATGGTAGGAGAAAAAAAAATCTCCTGAAAATTAACCTAACTATTGCCTTTTGAATTTGACGTGTGTCAAATGCTAGCGAAAGACTTTAAAAGCAGGTCAGCTGAATCGTTCCTGGGAATTACTCCAATGCCCCCACCCTTTGCAGGGCCATGTTAGCTCACACTACCTCAGCAGTGGTTTCTGTGCATTTCTTGAGTACAGACGTGGCATTGAGGCAGCCCACTTAAAACATGCTAAAACCTGACAACTATTGTCCTAAACTTTATTGCACAGAACTAATCTATTTCAAAAAGAACACGCATCCTTTTCTGGCAATTCAGCCACCATGATTGTTACCTTACAGAAGTCACATCTTAATAAAGAGCCCAGAACCATTCACTTAATTTTCAGATGTTCTGATTAGGCTTAGGAAGGTCATCTTTCCTGCTGTTTTACTTAATTTTAGGCTTGAGACAAAGATCATGTAAGTCAACAGCTTTCAGACTGAGGTTTTCCTTTTCATACTCCCCTCTGTCCCCACCCCCCAAATGCAAGATTTTGTCTTATAATCTGGTCAGAACACCAGAACATTCTCTTAATAAAAAAAAAATCCCCATATATTGTCCATTCCAGGAAAACAGCAATTGCTTTGTAGTTCCATCATTCTTCTCTTGTTTTCACACACATTCGATTATTTAAGGAAAGAAAAAGTTACTTTTCATTTCATCTTTTCTTTCACACCATCCCCTAAACACAAAAATACTATGTAAGTTAACATTCAGTTATACAGCACTTCAATGATCAGTACTATAGAGGCACATAAATTCAACAAGACATTGGTAACCCTTTGGCACTTTTTTTACAATAAATTGCAAAAAGAAATATCAAGACATTAAACAAACTTAGGCATTGATAAATCCCTTTCTAGTGAAGTAGTTTACCAGGTTCTTGTTTTCTTCTATAGGCTATAATTCAGTTTTACATAAGCATTAGTTTTTATTTCCATTCTGGATGCTAAGTGGAATGATTCAGTACAGAAACAATCCCAGCCATCCATTCAACTAAAATAGAAATTTCCAGTTATGTACTACATGTATTTATTTATGTATTCTGCAACTGTTTAGCAAATATGATAACCATTAGACTCCTGTTTTATTCTTTTAAGAAAATAACAGCCTACTGCAGCTATATATGTTACCAAGGCTTTCCAAAAATCACTATGCAAGCCCGGGTCAAGCTTAGTCAAAGAAAAGATGACATGAAAATAGCTGAACAGCTATGCTTACACACAGAATTAATATTGGACTCAGGGCCCAAGACAGTATAATACATGACTGCCTCCTTTCTTTCACCTGAAAAAAAAAAAAAAAGGGTATAGTGTACCACTATATAATCCACAGTAGTAGAACCACAGAAAACTATCTGTTCCTCTTACTCCTTTCAAAATATGCCCTGGTTTTACATAGCCCAGTTTTTCAGCTCTGACAGGTTTACACTGCACAAATGCACTGAGATTTACATGCACTTGGTTACAGGTTAAGGAGTGGAAGAATATACCCGCAGCTGCTGGATGTCTAGACCCACTGTGTTCTGTGTCTGGCTTCATCACAGTTAATAGTTGCAGACCTAATAATTAAGACCATTAAATTGGCACGATAGTAGTGTATCACACTTTACCCTAAAGCCCCAAATTAAGATACACCCATAAAGGTAACTACATTATTGAGCAAAAGGTATTGCATTAAGGCAAATTCTGAAGAACCTTTCAACTGCTGCTGTCCTTTACTGCACAAATATATTTCCTTTTCCTAGACAAGCCTACTTCAGTTATCTTTATCGGATACCAAGTAGAAACAGTTCACGTCTATAATAAGGCACTAATCAAAATACCATACTCATTATACTAGTTATCTTACTAAGACATTGTTGAGTTACAAAATTCAGGTACTCACAAAAGCCAGAACTTACGCTTTGTTTAATGTTTCACCGATATAATGGAAATACACAGCTGCCATTGAAAAGAAAGGATAGCACCTCTTGCTAATTAGTTCAAACTGCAGATGTCATGACACGCTCCACTGACACCTTGGGACCTAAAAAACTGGAGGATGCAGATTCTGTGCTTCAGGTTCAGGTGGGAGAAGAAGCTCAAAATAGAAATAGTTAAGATAAACAAAATACCAGACTGTGTTCTACCAGGCGCACTTCTCTTTGATGTCACTAAGCCAACCAAGCAATGGTTATCAAGGCAAAGTACACAACAGAGTACTAGGACAACTGAGTTTTGCCTCTATAATGCACACAATGAGTTTTTCCAGCGTTTTAGCAGGGCACTGTTTTCAAGTAACTTTGTTAGGTAAAAATTTTAGGGTTACCACTATCACTAATAAATTAATACAACTAACTATGGCTTGCTAGTTTGGTGTAATATGTTATATTCTTAATAGTTCTTTAGTTACTTTTTTTTTTTCAGCTCTTCACTAGTTCTATTTGCCATTCTCTACTTTGTATAGAGATCTTCAGATAAAACCGTGTATTGAATGTTAATTTTTCTTTTTTCTTCACAAGTGTATACTGCTTCCTTACAAACTAAAGAAATTAATACATAAACCAAGTAAAATCTGTGTGTGTTTATACCATCAATTCATATTACAAGAATAGATAGTTATAATAGTTTTAGAGTAGGAGAAAAGTTTGTATTATTTGCCTCTGGTTCATATCAATTCACTAGTAAGTGGATGATAGCCTAGAGAGACATCCCACTCATTAAAAATAAAAATGTTACAAAAACCAAGCAATTTATTGATTTACATGGCACAGCCATTTGATCTAGTAGGAATTAGTCTGCCAAAGTCTGACCTTCTACTTTCTGACATGTAATCGTAACATAGTTTATTTAGCACTTGAGCCACAACTCACGAAGAACCAGAATTGTACTGTGAACCTAATCACTGAAGTGAGGCTTTTGAAGCCAAAGGGCAAAAATATCCCAAGCTCCTCAGTCCAGAAGTGACAAAGTAATCTAGGCAGATTTTCAATGAGCCCTCTAAGTACGTAAACCAATTTAAGGAAATCACAGTAAGAGATATCCAATTTGCATTTCCAGAAATATTTCCATCTGTCTATTAATTAATCAGCCAGTACTGAAGAAACATTATCTTCAGCTAAACTTACTGAACTAGCTGAAAAATCTGGGTAGTGAACTTCATTTAAGTCAGACAAAAACGTACAACAAAACAACATACACAAAATAGACTTTGATATCAGATACTCAGCTAACAAGGCACAAGATGTATTAATGAGAAATCTGACTCGGTAAGAAAATACAGAGGGTCAGAAGGATCACTGGTAAAAATACCGCCAGTACTACTACAAAGCTAGTGGTTCCAAGTATGATAAGTTTTATAATGATTCCCAAAATCTTCCACATGACTCCGAAGGTGGTGCGGAGAGCATTCTTTAATCATATTCATGCTATAACACAAGAAACAGGCACATTCACAAACCTTTGGAGACGAGGAGAATCACTAAGCCCTGGCATGCAGAAGACTAAAGAATCCAGTAAGGAAAGTGTAAACTTATTTCCATCTCTGGCATTAGAGCTGCCTGCGTACAAAAGAATTAACATGATGGGCAGCAAGTGCTACAGCCATATGAACTTATAAATTCTCAGAAGCATCAGAACCAAATGACACTCCCTTTTGCAAAAGTTTGCCATTTTGGCAGACTCTGCAGCTCTACCCAATACCAAGTACAAAATAACATTTAGAACTACTGTTCTACAGGTCTTTACTTAAAATTTCAACAGATAAACAGGACGTAGCTGTTCACTGGTTCAGATTTGGTCCAGATGTTTGATTTGTGTGCTACTCTCTTCAAAAAGAAAATGGTTTTATTTTGAATCACACTGGAAGTTCTGAAGCAGAATACTCATGAGAATTAGAGTACATCCAATTCTAAGCCTTAAAACCATATCAAGCCACAAATAAACATTTTTGGTTGGGCTTTATATGATCGAGTAAAAAGGATCACCACAATCATGGCCTCAAAACTGTAACAGCTCCATGTTTATGCAAATTAATTAACGCTTTCTTGCTAACTTTTTTGTTTCGCTGAGTAAACTTAGTAGTATAAATGAGCTTAAATGGATTTCAGGCCACATAATACAACAAAAAGTATTTACTATTTATTTGGTCATCTCATCTCACAGGAATAATACCAAAAGATTCTTGTGAGAACTGTATTCTATCACCAATTTGAAAAGAGTGTATGAACTTCATGATAACCAATTTATAATCACTTTGCCTTCCTTTAAAAACAGTTTAGTGTTAATACCACAAACGGGCTGGAAACATACAGTAAGATACTACTTATCTTGCAATTACACAGCCACTAAGTTTGAAAAAAAAAAAAAAGCCAAAAGCATTGCAATATTCACTGGCAGATTCACTATGCAGATTTATTTGGTACTCTGAGGTACCACAGAGTTACACATTATAAAAACCCCTAACTTAGAGCTAAAAAAAAAAAAAAATATAAATCCCTATTTAAATCATCTTGTTCCTTTTCATGTAACTTGGTTTGATACTGTAACAGGCTTTGTAGTAGCACCCTGTTGTGTGTGCTGTCTAAAATATTCTACCGTAGCCTAATCAGCTAAACACTCTTTGTTTAAGTCCTAATCTTTTCCAACTTTTTCTTAACTGCTGAACACCTGCAGAGAGCTCCCATAGTTATCTTTGTGATACAGAATCATAAAAGATGAAACATGGTGTGTGTTATAGAAGCTATGCATACAGGACAGAAAACCTCAAAGGATTGCTAGACTGCCCATTTACAACTGGATTCTTCCTGTAGCTCGTCTTTTGTGCAAGTTAACTCACAATACAGCATAGAATTATTGTTTCAGTAAGTGTTCAGTGAATCACATATCTGTTACTGAAATATGGAACACCATTTCTTTAGCATTTTCAATGAAGGCGAGAAAGGAATACAAATCTATATCTACCTGTCTCCCAGTCATTCCATACTTACTTTCGACTGTATGAAATTTTTTCATGTTTTAATTCCATTACCTTTCTTATACTAGGCACTGCTTCTCTCTATGCAGAGATACAGCTACTCGAATAGAAGCATTCCGCCATAAAAGCAGAATGAAAAGCTTTAACATCTTGCACATCCTCCACATAACAGTAGATTTTAACAAACCAACTTACTGCTACAAAACATTCAGTCCTTTCAGGACTTCCTAAAAGATGTTCTTCTCTCATGTCATACCATTTGGATCTATTTTCTATCTCCTCAGAAACAGCAGAAGAAACTTCCTTTTCCCCCCTTGCCCCCTTTTTGACACAACAGCACTCCCAGACTGATAGCTCTGCTTCCTCCACTCTCAATGATGAGGATGGTGGCCTGAGCTGCTCTCTGTACTAGTGCGGGGAGCAGGAGGAAGCAACAGGTACGGACTGGACATAGATACAAGAGCACCAATACACAAAAATACTTAAGAATACTTAAGATACCAAACAGTTCTGCAAGTCTTATTCTGCAAAACGACTCCTGTTTCTTTAGACAGCTCAAGACTGATTTTATTCCACATTAAGAATCAAAAATGCTGAAATAATTGTAAATCCTTCACTAAAAATAGATAGAGATTTTACAGTTTAATGTTTATTTTCTTCTATTGAATTTTAAAAGACATTCTCACTCAATCTAATTTCTTCAAAAGCAAATTCTGGATCCTAAATACAGTCCCAAAAGGAGTAGACAAAGAGATTACATTTCCACAATGCTGAAGTTTCCTCCCAGGTCTTAGTAGCCTTGCATGCAGAACTATCATCATGACTCATTATCTCCCTTCTCCTTTTTTGCCCAGGCATTTCACATCTCCAAATAAATTAATGTATGTGAACTAGAGATTTTTCTCTTTATACTAATAATTCACAGGTTTTGAGAAATCAAATGAAATCTAGAGAAGTTCCGGATTACAGATGGGAACTCTCAATTTTCCTTAAGGCTTGTAAGATCACCTTTAAGGGAACCATTCCTTAATCAGATTCCCTTTGCTTTGGTCATTAAGTCTCTGCAATATCGTTGATCTGGATGTCACCTGGGAACTCTGTGGCAGGAACAGTTTCTCCTTCAATTAGAAAGTGGATTTCTTTTTACACAAGATCCTTCATGTAAGCTGTGCAATGAGTTTTATCTTGATTACAGGATCTTTACAATGTTTTTGAACAACTTTTCAAGAGGTTGCAAACATGATGTTACAAAAAACTTGTCAAAGAAGGACAAGAAGACAGGGTGCTCCAAGAGCAGAGAAAAGACAGGAACTGAGGTGATCACAGACAAGGCAAGGGCAGCCTCACCAAAAAGGGGACACAGTCCCACAGGATTAAACACAACCAGGCTGGGAGAGGACCAGCTTCCACAGGGTCCTGACAAGGCAAGGTCCAGGGACATACAAGGCATGACCAGAGACAGGACAGGCTGTGACACAAATTCAATCTTCCTCCTGGAGATGTAACCACATACAAGACTGCAGAGCATCATCCAAGAGCCATCCAGGAAAACCAGTTAGAAAGGCAAGGCAGTCAGGAGATACAGCTGTGATAGAGCACAGGCAAGGGCTAGGCAGGGGATCTGGGTGAGAGAAGGCCCCAGGTAATACTGGTCAGGACAATTAGGGCCCATTAACACAACCATGGCCCTGACACAAGCCAGTTTAAGCTTTAGCCTCAAGGTTACTACTTAATAAAAAGTGTATGTGTTACAGTGACAGCTGCCTATTTCACTGGATCACACACTAATATCTGTTTCAGTTTAAGCCTTTATCAGATTCAATTATCAGGATTTTAAGCTGGAGCTCTTTGGTAGGGCTCAAAAGGAACATAAGGAAACTCTTACCATACTTTTAAGAATAGAGACTTGATCAATCAGAAATTAAAATAAATTACAAAACTGTACGGGAAAGCAAATTCCAAGCATTACAGTTTAACCTGAAAAGGATCTTAAACACATTTATAATTATGTGCCAAGGGAAAGAGGAAAGCATGATTCACTCTCCACTCTCCTAAAGAGCCACTGAGGAAGCAAGAGTTAGTCTGAAATTTTAAACAGTCAAGGTACTTAAAAATAAACTATTAACTACAGTTGACTAGCCATGATATTGCTTTCACACATACCCACTATTGGCTTTTCTACAGCACTTTCTGTTCAATAACTATCTGCAACAAGGAATGAGGCTGAGATGAAGTAGCACAGGTCCAATTAAAATATTTATCAGGTATGCAAATCAATTTTTCTCTCTCAGGCAGAAAAGGTGCATGAATCTATGATGTCCATTTTAAAATATAATTATTGTCCTAAGAAAAGAACGAGGCGGTTGAAAAAGAAAGGCTGTCAAGAGGATGTTTCCAGATGCCTCAGACCCTCAGGATGGCAAAAGCAGCACAGTCCATGGAAAGCATGAACGGGATACAGATAACCAACATAGTATTCATAATGAAAGTGCCCAACATTCATTAACAACTGTGACTGACTTCTGTGTCTTCTCAGTAGAGAAGGTGGTGACTAACAGAGCCCCTTAGTCACAGCACACGTGTTAAAACAAGCAACACAAGAGTAGTTAAATTCAGTGGTTCCGAATCAGATTGCTTAGCTGCAGACACTCAGTTAACATTGCAATCCCTGCCTTCACATGAACCAACCTCTGAGCTTGGTGAAGCAGGAGAAGCTTCCTATCTGAGGTCCAGCTCCCTAACCAAAGCTCTTCCACATACCTCCCTTTGGTTTCTCCACCTTTACAGCATGCTACAAGGGCATTACACTACAATAGCCTTTCCTGAACAAATTGTTTAATTGCTTCGCTCATTAATAAAGGAAATTAACAAAGACATTTTGGAGATGTTAAGGCAAAAGAGACCTTGTAAGAAAGATGCAAGAGAACTAATATAGTTCATCTACACTTCTGCAAAGCTTTAGAGAGCCCAATATAAAGAGCAAGTCTACAAAGTTACCTTAAAATATTTGAGCTACTGGATAGATTAATAACAGCAGATTTCAAATCAAAAGAGACTTGCAAGTGGGAATAGTTTTGAAGGAGGGTAGCAAGTACAGGAGTGCCACAAGAATCAATATCAAGATGAATACTATTCTTTTCACTATCTCTTAAGATTTATAGAATGCCACATGGAATGTAGTGACAATATGCACCTAAAATACAAAGCAGGGGCAATCAGCATTAAGCAAAAAGGTTATATAATTCACATGCATAGAGGGTTCAGGCTACTAAAAAGGGGACAGTGATGAAAAACAAAAAGGAACATAACATTTTAATGAGTTAGATCCTACAGAGATGTGCAGGAGAAATATCTGTTCTCAGAAACAATTGTATCCTTCTTCTTTCAACCTCGTTATTTGATACAATTATTACCAAAGCAAAAGATCATTTTGTGATACATTTGCGAAGCTGCATTTATATAACTAGCTTATTTAAAATAATTAGATGTGAAGTCAGAAACACATAATACAATACTAACAGGAAGTAGACGAATTTTGTAGGAGAATACCAGAAGATCCCCAATGACAAGAAGAACGAGTATTATTAATGAGAATGCAATTTATTTATGAATCACGACAAGAAAACAGAACATATGGACAATACGATGTGTCTTGCCTGAACACTGTACCTTGGGACTAACAGGAGTTTGATGATCATCATCATCACCATGGACAGGATTTTAGTTAATATTCACAGCTTGTGGAATTCATGGTGATGCTACCCAGTACACAGGCATCCATATAAAGTTTTGAATAACTGTCTTAATTGCATGTTTAAGACACAATTTATGGTTCACACAAAAAGTGAATAAAGTAAATCTTCATCTTTTAAAATGAGAACTGTTACTTAGTTACCTGAGCTCTCCCACCAGTACACACACCTTATTTTCCATCATAAAACTTTTTTTTTTTCACCCTCACTACTTATTGGTATCAATGTAAAATAATCTCACCTGTTCAGAATGAAGTAGCTTAACTTCAGGTGCCCAATTAAAGTCTACCAATTCAACAGTATTAAAGCATACAATAAATAGAGACACAAATAAATAGGCATCCAAAAAAAAAAAAAAAAAGGAATTTTGTATGTAGTTAAAAGTACAATACCATTTCCAATGACATTACTTTACAACTTAAAAACAGGAATCATTTAGATATCTGCCACAGCACAAATAGAAAAATACATTAATTTAGACATTTTGATTGTGGTAACATGTTAAAAAAAAAATAAAACTCACACCAAAACATTACCTAATCAACATTTCAGAAAAGAAGAACAAAGTTTCTAATTAAAAATTACTAACTCCCATTTCAACCAATCTAATCCCTTTATTTGTCAACCTTTCAAACACTATCAGCCACAATGACACCTAAGCTTGAGAAAGCTGCAATTACAGTAGTGATTTTGTAAGGGAGTTACACATAGCAAATATTTCTGTTTTAAATTAAAATTCAAGGTAAACAGCAATAATTCCACAACACGGTCATGATGACAAAAAACACATCTTCGGTTTTTCTCTTCCCTCTTACAAAGTGTCACGTTTTCAACAGGTGTACTGTGGATGATGAATTAAACAGAGAAAAGCCCTCCCAGTCTCTAATTTAGCTCCTGTTTGAACAAACATGCCCTTTAACAGTAGCACTGAAATGATCCTACTAAATAGGACGTAAGTGTATTATCATTTTGGACACAGACAGTACACGAGAATTACCCTACTGTCTTCTGAAATGAAGACAAAAGCTGATTAGCAGGACCTCATCCTCAAGACCTATCACTGTTGAAGACAAGGGGAGGCACCACCAGACACAAACAGGCACCCGTCCAGCAGTGACCGAACCAGTCGGTGATCAGCTGGAGGCTGGACACGTTAACAGGGGAGAATGCTGAACAGAGTGGCGGGGAACACGACAAGGAGCACGTCCCGCACACACACAGGTACAGTCAGCAAGGCGGCCCTGGGAGGAGGGCCCCAAAGCCAACAGCGACCACAAAACGAGCCGCTCTTTCTGATAGCTGCTCTGTCGGTCAGTCAGGTGACGGGCTGACTGACAGAGTTAGGTCAGACGAAGAGCAAACTGCAGACCCAGTGGACCGCACCAGACGGATGAAGGCAGGGCCCTGGCACCGCTGCTGGGGCGGAGCCAGCGAGAGCAGCCCCCCCCACACCACAGCCCCCTGTGGCACGACATGGCGGCCTGTCCCTTACGCCGTGAGGCCGGGCTGCCGCCGCCGCGCTCTCCTTACCTTTCCAGGGGGCGACGAGCCACCAGAGGTCCGGTCCTGCGCTTCACGATTGCCTCAAGAGAAAAGGCGACTACCGGCTCTCATCCCCTTGGCCTCACTCGCGCCGCGGATGAGGCGGCCCGGCCTCGGCGCAGAGGAGGGAAGCGCACCCCGCGGCAGGCGCCGGATTAGGCACGCGCTCCGCCCTGCCCGCCAGAAGGTTCTGGAAGACGCCGAGCTCTGCCCTCGCGACGGCGCCAGCTGCGGGCGCTACAGGTGCCTCCTGAGGTGGTGAAGGCCGGGCAGGGCCGCGGCAGCTTCTGGTGGGCGGTTTTAACGCTTTCCAGATAAGGGCAGCACCGGGTTTCTCGTTGTGGCGGCACAGGTGAGGAGCGGCTGAAGATCTCTAGATATCTTTGTGTTGAGCTTCTTTCTGAGCTTCTCGAACATTCTCCGTGTTCGAGCTGTTCTTAGTGATAACTCGGGAAAGACCTTCTCCCTTCATAGGATAACAGAGAATGATTAAATATGTGTGTTTAGGATCAGTAAATTTCCTACCAATTAAATGTGAGTATTGTAAGCTTTTACTGGTGGTAGGCTTTACGCCTTTTAATTGTTTATTAAGTAGAAATGAGCTAGCTAACCCAAATATTAATGAGATTCAGAGATTGTGAATGGTGGTGCCTGACAGGTTGTGAATACATAACATAGTTTAGTTTAATGCAACCACTAATGAGTGAAAGCAGTGAGGTGTTCGGATTTACACTGTGCTGACCCTGACCTTGCCTTGCAGACCTCATCTCCCAGCTTCTCCACCACCCAGCCTCCTCCTCAGGGGCTTCACCATGTGTGGCTGACATGGCCACTGACCCCACCAACCCACTCTGCTCACCTTGCCCAGCTCCTCTGGGTCTACAGCTTGTGGTGAGGACCCTCAGGCTTCCTGTTGCAGCCCACAGCTTTTCCCCACATTGTGCCTTGGTACCTCAGTGAACTGTAAAGCTGCAGGGCAAGGCTTCACCTCCCTCTGTTTGCCAGTTCCACAACATGAGCTCAAGTTCAGCCATCTACCCACCACCATCCCAACGCTCTCATGTTTTATTTATCCTGTAAATACAACCTTTACTTTTGGGCCTAGATGTATGTGGGTTTGGTTTGGGGTTTTCTGGGGGGTTGTTTTTTTGTATCTGGCTGTATTGCAATACACAGAATTTATGTAATCTGGATGAGTGACCTGGCCTCTTCATTATCTGTCTTTGTGTAATCCACAGTAATTATCTTAGATGATTTGATGTTTTCTTCTAGTTCATTGATAAAATGTCAAGCAGTGAAGGACAAAGAGCCAATTACATTAGGATCCTATCAGAAACACTTCAGCTGGATGACAATTTCCCTCTGACTTCGCAGTTATTAATCCCTTAAATGTATTGTTTTAATTTCTTAATACATTGTTACCTAGAGTATCAGGATTCCTCCTTAGAGTATTTTTTAACTTAATTTAAAAATTGTAATTTTTACTCATGAACTACTAGAAAAATAATTGGCTTTTAATAATTTATTAAAGGCATTCTGGTTTTTAAGCTAATCCCATAATACTGGCACCAGTACGTCCAAGCACTTAAAGTTCTTTATTCCAGTTCCTGCAAAAAGATTGTACAAGTGGGTGAACAGTGGGTGCATCAGTAACAAGCCATCAAATAAGTGTGATAATACATACACTCTTTATTTTTCTTTTGGAATTAATCACTTCTTAAATGTTTCATGTTATATTTCTGTTACTCAAAAATTAAAAAGAAATCAAAAGAAAAAACATTTAAATTAATAACAAAAAAGCCCACACCAAATATTGCAGCTTCTTAACTGACTGCTAATTTCATTCTACTTTGTATACAAATATTAAGCATAGCATCTGCAAGTGTCCCACAGACTTTTCTCAACCACTTCCCCACAGAAAACACTTTGCAGATTTTCATTGGCCTGAGTCGTTCTTTTCTTCATGGCCCAGAAAGCCTGAAGGATCAGACCTGTTATCTGCTCAAAAATGCCATTTGGTTTTTCATTTACAGGGGCAAACTGTGATATAAAAATACCAGGAGACAAAAACATACCTCTGTGCAGTCCCTTCAATTGTTCACTGCAGCACAAAAGATGGAGCAAAGGTTGGGCAACTCGTGTCTTTTCCACATTTCTCAGGCATAGAGCGAAGAGATGTGAAGATTTTGTTTCCTACCCAAATGTGACAGCCAACAGAAAAGGGAATGAATACAAATTTAATATGCTTCCAGTCAAAGTTCAGCACAGAATCTTGTTCTGTTCTGCTGATCACTGATCTTAGGATACTCAAAATAGAGGAAAAAAAATGAAAGGTACAAAGTGTTACAGCTTTGTTCTTCTTCCTTATGGTACCTCCAATAATTTTTAAATTCTCACAGCATCTAAACTAAAACAGTATTTAGTTTGATTCTGCATTTACTTTGAAATTAAATGTTAACCAAAATACTTGTAAAGAAACTGTGAATTTTTGTAGGGTATTCCCTTTGAAATCTATTGTGATTCAGTCTGTTCTTCACTGAAGACATTATATTAGTATTCATTTTTTTGTAAACAAGGAGCAATGTTTTTAATAATCAACCTCCTTTGCTTTACATTTCAAAGTACAAAAATACATGCGGTAACAGCCACAAGGTAACAATAACCTTATTCAAAGGGAGTGGTGGTCAGACACCTTAAATTTGTTCTTTACTGTTACAAGGAATACAAGTTGCAGGTGTTTGTACTGACGTTTGCTTAATATGAAAATATATTTCCAAGAAAATGTGCACTATCAGGCATCTTTAACAGTCATTCTCACAGTTGTCTTTCAGATTGTAAACATATGGGTACAGACAAAAACCCCATAATTGAGGTCATATTAGCAATCATTTTAAAATGATTTTTTTTCACATATTCTAGAATAGGTTGTTGAGTAAAAAACTCGATCAGTGCTGTTCACAGCTGGCTTCTCTCTTTGTTTCTGTTTTCTTTATTCTTCCACCCCCTGCACACCTTTTACACAGCCCCACGGCAACGCTTCTTCACACCAATATGACGCGCCAAAATTCTCTCTTTGTTTTACAGCACACAGCCTGTCATTCTGCTGCACAGCCTACTGTGGGCTTCTCATTTCCCACACAGACTGAGGTTCAGGTCTCAAGTGATATGAAAAAGCAAAGCATTCCTGTTCCAGTTTCTGGAATACAAAGTACTGTATTTCAGATACACTTTAATTTAGAAAGCCAAAGAGGAAGTTAGCAATTTACCACAAGATTTTACTGTCATTTCAAAGTGGTAACAATGAGTTCTTTACCCATTTTTACATGACATACCATGATTAAAATGTAGCAGTCATTTAGTGTAGTGTCATGTTTTTTTAAGTGTTAGCCCATGCAGCCTTACAGTAAGAACAAGGCTATCTGTGTGATCAGACTGTAAGTACAATTCATTGTAAAAATTGTATCCTGGCAATGTAACCTTAGATTTTTCTTTACTGAAAGATACTATGACTATTATTTTTTTCTTGTACTTGTCCTCTGTATCAGCATTTTTCCTGCAATTCCAAATCTGTCTCATATCCTAGTTCCTACTTGATTCCATTTACTATCTATTAATTTGTTAGTCCCATTTTCCCTTAATCCATACTTTCATTCTCTTCATGCTGTTTATGCACATTTGTTTAAGGTCAAGCACTACCTTCTCCTCTTAGCAACTGAGCTGGACCCTAAGTGTGTTTAAATCACTCTTGAGCATCACTCTTTTTCCTCCGAGATGAGGCATGTTTATTTAGGAAAGTCCTTCTTTGCTGTCTTGTCAGTTACATGGTTTTCATCATTCTATGTAATAAATATCACATTAGAAGGAATCAAATAGAAATATAGCTTTTGATGCAATGACAAGTCACCCACTGTTGTTCTTAGTTTGTACCTCCAGAGATACACACCAGTCAACTTCTCCTTCACAAAAGCAACTGGAAAAAACAAACAGCTCTCCTTAGTGCTATTTATCTTTTAACATTCTTCTCCACAATGAAGTTGTGGCAGAATTTTTTCATAGAGAGAGAGAGACAAAGTAGCATTTTTGCTATAAAGAAACCTTAATTTGGTTGGGGGTAGGAGAAAATTTTATTTTCTCACAATTTTTTTGCAATTTTTTTTCACATGATTTTGAGATCTCAGTGCTCCTTTCATAAGAGTGGAGATGATAACTGATGAAGGGACCTTTCAGGGACTCCAGAACTATGTACACCTCTTATTTCATCTTAGTCTAATAAAAGTGTAGCTACTTCTATATTCAGCTCTCTAGTTCAGATGGCAAGAACTATGTTTTTCAATAAATCATTTTCAAGACTCTTTTGATATCCATTCCCTCATGTCAATAATAGGTTTCTGAAAAAGCAAAAGCAAAAAACCCTCCTAGGCTATTTTTCAGTGGTAAATACTAGACAGAATGGATCCCAAATGCTGTCATGCACCTACAAGCACTTGTAACTGTATAGTGTGCTTATAGTAACAAAACTCCCAGTTTGAGGGAGATTTTTGAGGTACTACCTGGAGCATAGGGACCTGAGTTGTGTTCTTAGTTGTTGCTCTTCTCTCATACATGACCCTATCCTGTTCTGTATCTGCTTTGCTTGCAAGTTCTCCAGAGTACAAGATGTGTCTTACCAAAGTGAAGCAGCATTATTATTAGAGAACTGTGTACTACAGTATTACTAAGTGGATAAAAATAGATTACTCAGTGCTTTGTGCACAACATGTGTTTCTTAATTACTATTTAGTACAAAATAAAAGTGTTGGCCAGCCTGTGCATTGTGTTTAATGCACAGCTCTCTGACCTTTTCAGTACAAAGTTTACCATCTGCTCGATGGGTAGCAATTATAGTGGCATTTGTGACATTTGTCACTACTGCATACATTTCATCATATCTATATTATACATTATCATCGAACTCAGGCATGATGAACGTTTACCTCATGTTCTTTTGACTCTGATACAGTTTTTCCCCCTAACTTTGGAATGAGAAGGTTATAGTGAGAGATTCTTTAATTTATAATAGGATTTGCTTGGTTTGGACACTTTGATCGTGTGTGGTATCAGTATGTCTCAAGTGTAAGGATCATACATAGAACCCTTGATCAGGTTACTTCAATCTATTTTATCTACCTTTACATAAAACATCTATCATACCTTATCCAAGAGTATTGCAAGAGCTAGCATATTATAAAGTTTAAATAAAATATATCTGTAATTGTCATTACTGCAAATTACTTAGTCTTGTAATGCCACTCATGTATTCCGTTCACAGAACTTCCATTTAGTTGACCAAAACTTATGACTTAGTACATTACATGACTTTCTAAAGAAAAATATGTAAATAAAAATATATAGTATTTTATATTTAGAATAACATAAATGGGCTGTCTTCTGACCAGTCAACTAAGTATAAAAATGCTTTTCATACATAAGCGTTAATATATTAGGCATTTTGCTGCATTCATTGCTGACCAAGGAGTACTTGTACAAGCATTACATGCCACATTCATTGCAAGGTAATGCATTATACAAAAATAATTTTTTAAAAAATAAATATTTACATTCTTTTGAAGGTTTAATACCAGATATCCCTAATGCTGCATTTTCTCAGGTCTACAGTTTGCAGTAATTGCTTTCCTCACTATGAAGTCTTCAGTGATTTCCAATTAATCGGCAACCTGTATAACCACCTTTTCTCTGTGGTTTTTTTTATGGCTTATAAAAAACGTAGCAGATTTTTAAAAAATTATAGTAAAGTTTTTGACTGCTTATGAGTCTGAATATGCTATGCAGACATTAATTAAGTCACATAACGGTATTTATCACGCAGTATTATGATTGATGCAAGTACTTTGTATATGTGTAGACAATTCAAAATGCAGTCCCTTAGGGATTCCCAAGCCTGAGTTCTATTGGTAAAGTCCACTTAGCAGTTAGTGGGAAATTTAACTCATAACATCAAGGATATGACATGGCACCCAGAAAATTGTGGCAGAAAATGCTGGTCTCCATGTGGAGGCACAGGTTCAGACTGGAAGAGGGTAGATTTTGATTGGGTATTACAAAGAAATTTTTCACTATGAGGGTGGTGAGGCAGGTTGCCCAGAGAAGCTGTGGATGCCCCATCCCTGGAGATGTTCAAGACCAGGCTGGATGGGACTTGAGCAACCTGGTCTAATAGGAGGTGTCCCTGACCATGGAGGTGGGGTTGGAACAAGGTGATCTTTAAGGTCACTTCCAACATAAATCATTCTATGTTTCTGTGAAAAAAAAGGTCAGTCTGATAAATGTTAAATGGTACCAACAGTTACTCATCCCACTGAGTCTTCATACCCTTAGTATGTACAGACTTCACTGTATAGAGGGTTTAAAACTACTTTTCTTTCAAGAAAACAGGAGGTAGGATAAGAAAGGGTGTCTTGTGCAACAATGCCTTGCTGAAGTAAATAATAGAAAAAAACACTGAAAAGAAGAAAAAACCTTATAAAACTTAGCTGTACTGTCTCTGTTTGGTAAAGTTTCATTTTAGGCTCTAATCACAGGAACGAGGTTTGTTCTAAATTGTTTGCATTTGCTTCTGAATATCTGGAAATTTGCTTGTTAAGTGTTCAGGTGGAGGAAAAAGCCTTCTCAGGTGCAGAAAGAAGTAATGCTGTGCAGTCAGTGGAAAGAAACATTCAAACAATTATACACCCTACTGCATCAAGTCATATTAAAACAATCTATAAGCTAATTCAATGCTAACACAATGTCTCATAAATGGTAAACGGGCCGGATGAACATCCTGGCTGAGCAGGCTAGATGAACAACTTTCCAAGTATAGAAATACAGTATCATTGCATTGTTCAACGAGGTTTTAACCGCCACTTATGCTTTTATACCTGGTATAAATAATCAGTGTTTCCAGCACAGATTTGTTTCCAGAATGTGTGTCAGTTCAGAAAAGATTACATTCTCCAGCATTTCCTTTAATTTTCACAGTGGTCCTTTAATCTTTCCAGGAAAATGTACATTTGAACTGCTTGTTCCTATTTCTAAACATAGTGCTTAGAAGAAACAGGTCGTGAAGGAAGGAAAACTTAAAACCAGCAACTGCCATTCTGAGGTTTGACAGTCTTTTACCTATCTTATTTGATTCCCGTATTTTTTCTGGTACAAGCCAGATAATCAAATGGATTAAAATAGAGGTATAAGACAGTTCCAGTACAAGCCTGACCCCTGCTCCCTCCTCCTCACCTCTACCAGCTCTAACCACAATTTACAGCCAATCCTGTGAGTTTGGTGTCAAACATACAAAACTTGTGCAGAAACACTGAATTTATACTAGAAACAGCTGGGTTATATTAAAACTCCCCAGTCTTATTTAAAATCATGTTCCTAGCTAGTTTTGAGTAACTAATTGACTTTTACTTAAAAAAATCAAAACAGTACCAATTTCATTGCATAACAGCACCAATTATATTACAATTGTAAAAAACATCGAAAAATATAAGCACTGAGGTGATTTACACAGTCCTCACTACAAACAGGCTGCAGTTTATACAAACATGGAACCCACAGTCTAACCTTTTTCACTTTTCCCAGCCAGACAGTTTAAGCCTTAAGTTTTATCCAAATAAGAGGTAAGCAAAGACAATCCTAAATAAATGATAGGGGAATTTGGACTTTGAGAGTCTAAGATATCTATGTAGGCAGTAAAGAACCACAGCAGAATCCTGATAAGATCTAAGAGACTAAGTTGCTGGATTTTGATTTTCATAAAGGAAAGAAAAGCACTTTACATGGAAGAGAACAGGGCACAAACAATCTGGATACCAATTAAAAAATAGGTGAGGAAGGAGAGGAAAGGCATTCAAAAGTTGAAGATGCTGGTTGGCTCAAATTATCAAACAAGACTTGCAGCCTAAGGACCAGCCGTACAAGGTGTAAGAACTCAATTGAGATGTAATGTGTTTAGTTTATTTAAGGAAGCTATTCTTGATTTTCTTTATTTTCCACATTAATTCACAACTAGTTAGCTATATGATCGTTTAAACACTTATTTTGAGTAAGTGCCTCTACATTTGTAGACAAAAGATTGAAAAAGTGAACTCTGAGATCTCAAATAAAAGTAATGCAAGTTGTGTTTTCCTAATTTTCTAACACTTTGGGCCCTAAGTATGATTTTTGATTAATTGGCAATGGCTGTGGGATGTAGAATTGCCTGTGATAGAAAAGGCTGCCACAGAGTTTAGCAAGGGGCTAATACAAAGATGTATTAAAAATAGCAACTTAACAAATCAATTACTGTAATCAAATTACTTTAGGCTCTACTAATGTTGTCTCCTGTTTTTCATTTTATGGACTTCTGATTTACTGTTTTCCTCATCTCCAAGTGTCTGCTTACAGTTTGAATCTCTCTTTTGTAAAGTAACCATTGTACTATATGGACAATTTTTTTCACTATCCTATGGGCAGAAAGATTATTTTTGTAACTGGCAGCTCTTTAAACTGATCTTGGAATGTGAAAATCCCAATGAGCTTTTTTCTGGTATGCCTTGTGCTTTGTTGTCTCAACTACTAGCACAGCCAAGATATCTCAGGAAACAGTGAAAAATGTGACTGTAGTTACTGTTTCAAACTGCATATGCTCCTGCAACACATCTAATTCTTCTGCTAACATAGTTAGCAGCATCTTTTCATGACTGTCTTGATTCTGCAGGATGAAAAAGGGTGAATAGGTATTATCAACTTTCTAACTTTTTTGTTATTTATTTCTCTTTTCTTGTCAGGCAAAATTGTTGGATCTAATCTTCTTCAGAACATTTTCCACTTAAGGAATAAACACAAGAATCTCATTGCAATTCTCTTAAAAAACTGATGGGAAACTCTAAAGTTTGAAGATGATGCTTAATGCCACCTTGGAGGCTTAGCAATGATCACTTACGGGTGTTTCGATTGAAAATTCAGCTGGCTGCCTAGTTCCTGAGAAACCTTAAAATTAATAAGACTACCAAATACTTTTTTGTGTCAAAATTTTTCATTGTGCTTTTATTTGACAAAAAAGTAAAGCAAAGCAAACTGTGGAGATAAACATGAAAATCATGAATGCTATAAACCCAGGGAACATCAGTGAGGGATCTCCAGTTTGCAGATGAAATGACAGCATCATCTTTCATATCCTGGAGTATCAGTAGGATCAGCTGTAAGATTCATTAGCTGGGATATTCAAAGAGAAGTATGTGGAATAATGCTCCTGGTGCTACTTACACTAAATTGATAGCCTCATCTTTGTAAAAATGGAGTGGTATTCTAGATATGAAAAACTACAGATCTAATAAATATTTTAAATACATTTAAATATAAATAAATAAATGTGTAAAAAGAAAGTTGGAAAAATGTTAAAATATTAGAAGAAACTTCCAGCTTTTTCACATTGCTGTCTGCAAGCCAAAGTAAGTTCATTTATCTCTCTCTCTTTTTTTTTTTTTTTCCCAAAATTATTTTAGGTCTGGAATATATCTGGAAAAGCCAAGACAAGAAAAGACTGCCCAAAAAGACAAGGTGGTACATACCATCTGTCATGCATCCCTAAATGTTAATTACTTATGAGTAAGACTTAAGATCAGAATGGAAATGAAAGTGATCTTCAAAGAGTAACTGAAGAGCCATGGCTGTATGTCAGCTCTCTGTATGTCTTGATCCTCTTTTTCTAACACTTCAATTGAAGTATAATACTTCAACTTTTCAGAGTCTATATTTCAACACACACTACTCAACTGGTACAAATTTCTGCAGCACTAAAGGGCAATATCTATTTGGAATGAATGTTACAGGAAGTTGTGGTTTTGTACAAAATTCAGATTGTAATTAGAGATCTTTAAACAGGTATTTTTTTCCCTTTTGGTACTATGTAAAAGGAAACAACAGTTACTTTCTTCATATTTTATTGATATTATTAAAACTACTGAATGGTTGGGATAGAAGAAGGGAAGACAAAACTATCAATCTAATTTTGAACCTATAGATGTGAATTGTTGGATCCCAAGCAGCTGAGTAATTGTGGTTCCAAGTTACATCCAAAACTGAGCAAAGTATATTCTTTCATCCTTAAGACAGAATAATTTTCTGTAATAACTTCTGTTGACTCACGATTTTGCCCTGAGAAGAGCAAAGACTGCACAAAAATACCTAATCTTCAGAGGTTTCCATATTTTACAAGGAAAAATTCCTGCACAGAGAATAATCACTTGAAAAGAACTTATTTACTTAGCCTTCAGACAGAAGAGAAAATACAGATAGTGTCTTAACCAGAGGCTTGTATATCTCACATGCAACCTTTATTCACTGCTTATGAAATGAGTAACAGAGCTTCAAAATAGCTGTGTGGAAGCATCTCTCTGGAAGGAGTTAAAGCTCAGGGAATCTAGAAAACGTTTCCCAAAAAGCCTAATAACATTTTATAATATAAGAATGGAAATCCTAATATTCAGATTTTCTACGAAGAACTGTTTCTTTGTATCCTTTGCTCTGAAGAGGCAAACTGGCTGTTCAAAGATCCTTGTTTTGCTTAGGAATGTTTTTGTTGTTACTGCCCCACAGTGGCTCATTGGAATATGTATGCGGGGCGGTTGTTTTCTGCTTGAGCAGGCATTTGAAGAGGGGGAGGGTTGCCAGGGAATCTTTTATTTTCACTCAGTCTGCCTTCCTAATGATCTGCAGATATAGGCAAATACAGCTATAATCCAAGATCACATTTTCTTTCCCATCCTTATTAAAAATGTAACATATTCCTCTTCTCAATGTATAGATTATATTTTCCACTTACAAATAGTTCTTTAGATTGGATGAAATAGAAAGATTTAGTAGATAAATGGGAGACTGATTCAGAGAACAGGCATTTCATTGAGTTCTACTAGTGAGAGTGAATCCTGCAGTATGCCATGAATGGCAAAAACCTCAATGAGTGTAAATACACATCCGTGTGTGTAAATACTCTTTCACACACTGTTCCTCTGTACATGTTTTTTTTTTATATGACTTATTCTGAGAACAAATCCAAAACTACCTTCCAATCTCAACAGATGTTGCTCTGTGTATGTATATATATATAATTAAGACCTACATTGGACAATCAGGAACTCATGTCTAGGTTAGTGGTCTGATTGTTTTGCTAATATTATGATTTGGCACAGCTACCGCATTGCACAATGAAGCAGATTCTCCTGTGTGCTGTGGCTTTGGACTGCTCTGCCAGCATCATCCATCTCCCAAAGCAGAGAGGAGGAGACATTCTCATCCCAAGGCAATGCTTTGCTGCGACTGGAGTCAGGGAAATGCAGGGTTAGCCTAGAATATTACAGTGCCAGTTTAACCTCCTGGCCCTCTTACCAGTGAACATGGTCCCTTCATTCAGTACAGAGACACTGACTGGCCTTTTTGCACAGGAGCATCAACATCCTGATAGGATAAGGAAAAGCATAACATTACTTTTAAAAATTATTTTTCCTACCTCTTCTTGCAGATTTGAGTTCAGATGATACACTTAGTTCTGTAGTCAAATACCTGTTCAAATTGTAATGAGATTAAAATAGGGAAAAGTACTCTGGAATTCACAACTGCTTTTAGTCAGTGAAGCAGGGAGAATGTTACGAAATACTAAGTCACCCTTCCTTCTGACCTCGATCTGCAATATACAATTTAGTGAATCTCACATCACATCAGATGTTCATTGGGTTAAAAAGATCAGTGAGCTTACCTGCCAGTACATATGTAGCTTACCTCTTTGTTTTGACTTCAGTTTGTCAGCATGCTAGTGATCTGTGCTCCATCTGCACATGGAAGCAGAAGTGTTCCATTCTTATAGTGCATAGGCTAGCACTGCACTGTAGTTCCCATTTCAGCTGAAGAATGTTTATGGGGCTGAGCACACTCGTGCTGTCATCCTAATTTTTCTACATTGTTATTGTACCAGCACAAAGTTCTTGCAATGCATCGTTTAAAATGCTGGCTGCTCAGCAAATGATCTAGTGCACACAGCATTGTAATAGTACAGAAATCTGCATGTTGAATTTCAATTATGCTTTAAAGCTTCCTAAACAGAGTGCTTACACTTTCTTTTCAACACGCAATGAAATGTTAGTCGGTTTGGGTTTTTGTTTTTTCTTTTTTTTCATCAGCATGGCAGGGCACTAGAGAGCTTCCTTCTGTTTAAGTGATTGTTTACTTTAGCTCCTGTGCCCTGTGAAAAGCCTGCCTAGTGAGTGACCACGTTTTAAAAGAAACTCACTCTGTTTTCAAATCAGTTAATGCATTATGTCTCTCTCATGAAAGAGAGGCAATTAATTCTGTGAAATGCTTTTTACTTTGCAGTGTTTAAATAGCCAGTGCAGTAATGCATTTTGGGCCTGGTACAGAGTAGAAGGGTGCCCTATTACAAGATGTATTTACAGAAATTTGTCACAGGTGCATACAGTCAGCGTATGCTAGGGATTGACTGCTTAGGACATGAAATAAGATTATTTACTACTTCACACTGGGGTTTGCAACTCACTAACAATTATCTTTTTTACTCTGGGAAACATTTGGACATACCACTCTGTCAGACTAGATTTCATTGTAATTCTCATAGTGCAAAAAGAACATCTTTAATTAAAGCATAAAAGGGAAATAGTGCAAAGCTGGATTCAGCCATGATGGCAGGGAGGAGGCAACAGGAAAGGATTTGTACTGTAGCAGAGCATTCTCACTGTCACAAAACATGGTCACTATAAATAAACACTGAAATGTAGTAAAGGAGTTCTCACAGCCTAGCAAAGTAAGACAATGCAGTGGTCACCAGGTAGGTAGGGAGGGCTGTGTTCCATAATGCAGCAGTGTGCAGAAGGGTGGGAATAAAGCCTAGAAGCAATATAATCATGTTAGTGTGGCTGAACATAATCCTGTTAGCCTAGTTTGAAAGGCAGAGCTAATCTGCCCAGCTGCAAATTGTTTTGATGAAGCCATAGTGCTTCAGGGATCTCTGCACTCTGCTGCAGTGGTCTATGTAGATAAGTCTATGATCTGCAAGATGAAGGTGAAGGAAGTTGGGTTAGGATAATGGCATCTTCATTAGTAGCAAAATTACAGGCAGAGACAGTCAAGCATTTTTAAGGTTTGAAATTATTAAAGGATAAGCAAGAACAACTTGAGGTTTGAAAAAAGTATAAAATAAGAAATACAGGAAGCTCATTTCCCTTCTGAAAGAGCTAACTAATACTTTATGGTTCTTCAAGATAATGGACAAAGGAACAACGAGAACCAAAGTTCATTAACAACAAAGTTTCATTAACAACACTCAAAGAGAAGAAACAAGTCATACATTCTGAAAAGCCACTTCAGTAACCTATCTTACAGAGGGGTGCAGTATAAACCCTGCTACTGGTTTACAAAACAACATAGGCTCAAAATGAAGATAAGGAATATAAAAATCTTCTTCCAATTAGTTTTAAGGAAATAGAACAAAATACCATGGGTAGTAGGTCTCCAAGAGCATAAGGAAGCAAGGGGTGGAGGAAAAATTGAAGGAAGTAAGATTTTAACTTTCTTCTTGTGCAACATAAAAAAAAAATGTGGGTACTGTACTATGAAAAAGGATATAAGTACATTTCAGGGGCCCTGGTGACAGAGCAAACCACTTCAGTTCTTTTTTTGAAATTTTTCTACAATGTCACCAAAGTCCCTTGAGGTGAATAACTTTATAATCCACAGAAACCTCCCAACACTAATTCTTGTTTTACGCATGCATGCATTCTGCTTTTAGAAAGCAAGAAAACCAAGAGTGAAATTTTGGATTTTTTATAACTGATGAATCCAACAGTAGTCTTGGAACACCACAGTAGAATAAGATCCATATTTTTTATGCTTTAATAATTGACACAGCTGCAATGATGATAAGGGGAAAGGAACTGTTGTCACAAGACAGGACCTCCAGAGTTTAACACGGAATTGTGATAAAGCATCTTACAGCCAAGAGGAGAACCACTACACAGAGATCATAACCGCAATTGCTAGAATTATGATTATTCCATATTTTCAAGTAGAACTTGTTTTCCCCTACAAACATGGGTGTTAAAACAAATGAAACAGAGAGAACTCCTTTTTGGTAGCAGCCAAATTGTAAATTGAAGTGACAATGGAAGAACATCCTCTAAGCTTAGACTCTACACAAAAAGGGTCTGGTCTACCCAGTAGCACACAGGGAAGAAGAGAGTCTGGTCTCCTGTGAATATGCTCTAACAACAGAGCTGCTTACAGCAAAAGGGCAAGAGGACATCCTCCCTCTTTTCTTGTATATGCCTTCTTGCTTCTCAAGCTGTATTTCCAGAGAGTTTTCTGTGCAGTAAGTGCCAAAAACAAGGGAAAAACTCCTGGTAACTATAAGCCTCAAAGAGGGGCAGAAATTCAAGACACAGCATTATGTTTTGTGTTTCTTCACTTAGCATGCTGATTTTTGTTCATCCTAGTTTCAAGTGTAACTTCCACAGCAAAAGACTGTGTAAGAAGCCTAGGCTTAACTTTACCCTTTGCCTTTTTTTAACTTTTATCAGAGATAAAATTTAGTTCAGTAGTACTTTTGGGTGTGCTGTGCTATTCTAACAACGTAAAGCTGCTTGAAGTTTGCTCACTGTTAAACCAGACATAAATCTGTATCAGTTGAACAACATAACAGCTAGAGCTGGCGAGTCCAATCTGAAAACTCTTTTCTTCTGAGGCACACCTCTGGTTTTTGCATGTGTGTTTAATATGTACAAACATCTTCAAATGTATTATGAGCCTGCATTTTTATTTTAAAATAATTAAGGCTAGGAAAAATATCTGCAAGCACACAGTATTTGTATTGCTAGCTCTTCCATGTTTCCCCACTAAGAGATAGGTAAAAATGGATGGGAACACCTGAAGAAGACTAATTCTGGCTAATTTGTTTTTGTCACTACTACATGTATATGCGTCAGTGGTTAGTGATTCATTTTGGGGGAAATTACTGGTAAACACTAGTCCAAATTACTGCAGGAAGTAGTGGATAGACAGGAGTAAGCAATTTCTCATGTATTATAGGGTTATAAAAGCAAGTTAATGCTAGGGTTTTGAGAGTGCTGGAACATACAGTGTCACAAATGGGGTAATACTTGTTTTTGTCTTATATTTGTCTTATATTTTGTCTAATATTTGTCTTATTTTTAGGCAAATACTGAAAACATTTCAAAAATCTACTGAATAACTCTAGAGGAAACTTAACACTAGTCTGAAAACCACTCAGCTTTGCTTTCATTTCATATTAGTCATTGTGAGAACTGTCTTCCGAGATACTGAAGGTATTATCATGGTTGACTACATTACATTTAAAACCCTCAGGGTAGCACTACACTTACCTGTGCATAACCTGCAATCAAATATGAAAAATAAATATTAAGGCACATTTTGGAATCCCTGAGGCCTTGTTTGAGTGGCTTATGCTGTCAACTTTAGTTTGTATCATGTTCTAAATTTGGCAGACATATCAACAGCAACGGATACTTTATTTTCAGTTCAGATAAACCATTTTGTTTAACTATGGCTAGAATATGCCCTGAGTTGCACGGCAGTACAAAATACAGGTTGAGCTTTTTTGCCTTCATGGAGGAATGTGAGACATTTTTAGTTTGGGTCTAACACAAATCGCAGCCTCTGCTTTTCATTTACAACATGTTGCAAGCAAATGAAAAAATACAATAAATAGAATACTTCGCCTTTGCCTTTTTATATGCTGACCCATGGCTGTAGCCAGGAGAAAACAGTATTCTCTAGAGATCTACAGTCTGATTCTCTTTTTTACATACTGAAACAGTGCAGATCTCATTGGGAATGATGAAACATGACAATGTGTTGTTAAAGTTAGACAATCTGCAATGTATGTGCTGAAGTGGTAGTCATCAATCTGGCATTTATTGCTGCCATGCCCTTTGTGTTTGTGGGTTAGGACACAATTGCCCACAGCGTAGCCAGAAACCTGGATAGCTCTGACTTGTGTTTAAGAATAACCCACAAGAACTTGGAGGTTTCACTGAGATCAGCTTCTGGTCTTACTCTCCTCTTTCACGTCCAGTAAGTCTGATACATAACAGACATTTCTATTATCAGTGTAGGATAAGATTTGTGCTTGATCTCATTTAAATTTTATCAGCATAGCTGTTGTTATTCACAAATCTATCCCCATTCTAGAGTTATCTGTTTAACTGCTGTTGTACTGATGCCAGGGTATGCCAGTAGAAACATTTTATACCTGTGTAATTGGATCTACACTAAAGCGATTGAAATAATGATAAAAGCAAAAGCTGGTCTTGTCTGTGCAGGGAATTTTATGAGCAGAAATATATTGCTATAAGCAGGGGTTCAGGCACACAAGTGACTACAACAGTAATGCATTTAAGCATAGTATCAGCTTATCCATGGCAACTGCTACCTCTGTGGTCTAAGCCATTGCAAATGCAGGATGGGAGCACCTTACAAAGTGTAAGCTCCTGGGGTTTTACCAGGCCCTTGCCACGGGCAGAGGGCATGACTTGGTCAGCTGCTTAGTTCAGGTGATGGATTTTCTTGTTAAACTTCAACAACTTGTGAACAAGTCTCAGTTCCCTCTTTCTATAGTTCCAGCAATCTAAGTCACTCTGTGGTGATGTTATGAAGAAAGTCCAGCTTTTTTTCTAGTTTGCCTTAACCTGCCTTTACATTTATTCAAGGCATACCAACAAAACTATCAAAATCATGAGAGTGATGTTTTTTCAGTAACTGTCTTCTGTACAAAATTAATGTAAAGAATACAAATATCAAAATTTATTCCTGCCAAAAAATCCAAGATATGTACTCATGATAGCAAAAGTTAGGTAACTTAAATATGGGTGCTCTGAATAATTATACTAATACAATTCACAGCTACTTAGAGTAGAGTGAGGTTATCCTATTGAGTTCTATATTGTAAGTTATTGGTATTGGTGATGATGTTAACAGTTAAGTTGGTGGTAAATATTTATGGACTGTTTTACAATTTTATTCATGGAGATAAACTTTGGAAGTGAAGCAGAGACAATTTTTCAATGTTGTGCCTGAAATCCATTCTTGGGTTAGAAACAGAGCCCTGCTTATGCCTTTTCAGACAAGTAAATTATTCGTCCTCAAATTATGAGCCATTATAGTATATACATATTATTGGTTACATATTATTAGGTATTACTGGATCAAATAGAATCAAATTATGTTCTATCATTAATATATAGCCAATATCATACATAAAGATAAATAAAAATATAAATATTCTGGCGTACTTCAATTAATCAAACTTCACAGTCTAATACTAGTTATTATTATGGTTCATGAGTTTATTTTGTAAAAGAAAAACCAAAATATCTTCAGAAATGTTAATAACATCATTTGTGATAAAAACCTGAAACATGTGGTCTCAAAAAAACTCATTAATTCCTAAATCCATTCCATCAAGAATATTTAAAGACTTTACAATGTTTCCAAAGAACACAGCTAAGAATATTAACAAAACCTTAGCATCATTTATTGCAATTGAAAAGCAAAATGTTTACAAAAATGTTTTCTCTAGGAATGTATACTTCAAACACATCAAGTTTATTGGACTTCTATGATACATTTAATTAATATAATTTCCCAGTACTGGATTTCTAATTTCTTTGTCAAACAATTTTGAACATCAGTGACGATTTATCTTGGCACTCTGTAGTCCTGTTATCATTTTTTAGTTAATTTTCAGAGAGAGTTAATGAGATTTAGGGTGCTTCCATGCTCAGGTTTTGCAGTTTATACTGATACAGTTAAAGTGACCAAACCTAAAATTCATTGATTAACATCAGTTTAAAAATAATTACAAGAGTTCAGGAGGGTGAAATCTTACTCACATAAATCCTATGTGCACCAGATAAACTGCTAGAGCTTTTATTACCATGATTATGTCTGTAAAAAAGAAATCAGAGCCATAAATGCCATAGTGGTACAGCTAATTACACCTATTTTTAAACTGTATCTCTAAGGCCACTTAAGAAAATGTCATCTGTATATTTTTTGTCTCATGTTCTTTTCAAACAATAGGCTTAAGTAGCCATCTTTAGAAAGCAAGCTGTGCTTCACTATTAACTACTTACTGTAAGTACAAAGACATTTGTTTCTTTAAATTATATTTATTATGACCCTTTGAAATGAAGTACACACTAATTTCACTGGATAAAAGAAAATTTAAGAATTTTAAGCCATATTGGTAGCTACTAGTTAGGAAAAAGAATAGGAAATACAGGCAGTAATTTGTTGTGAACTATCTTGCTATAAGCTAAATACATTATCTGCAACCTGTCTCTATGTAGTTCTGCATATTATTTCAAGATTACTAGAAGTAAGGGTAAGAACAATTTTTAATGTGTTCTGGTTTTCCCCTCATACTCTTCAGTTTTGAGAAATGATGGAGCTAACAACTTGGTTTCAACATGGAATGGTCTAGGACAGCAAATGCTCCATTTTTTTCCCCCAAAAAGCATTTTCTTCCTTCAGCAACAACAATAATGCTATATAAAACTCATGTTCTTTTACTGCACTGAAATCTATATTTCAGACCCGAAAGCAAAGGAGGCCTACACTAAGCTGAACCAGACAATGGTGCATAAGTCTTACTAGAACTGAGAGATGAAGATATATTTTTAACTGATTTTTACTTATATCTTTTTTTCTTTTGCTGTTTGCTGTAAAATTCCTTTGACTGTATTATCAGCATTGCATCTCTGCATTTTAACACTAATTGAGAAATATGTAAATAGAAAGCCTTATGTGGGACATTTATCTTGGTGATCGAGATGATGATTTGTGATAGGTGGCTTGTGAGGTTAAAACAGTTTCATAAATAATAGTAACTAAGCAGTGAAATTAAATTACAGTAATGAAAATTATCATGTATTTTTCCTGCTAAATATTATCACAAAATCTTTTCTTGTTTTTTAGTTGCAAGGCTAGTGGAGATTGTGAAAGAGTAACATTGCCTACGACTCCCTCTAGTGATTCTGCTATGGGAAATGCAGCCAAATACAGATGCTAGCTACACAAAATCACACGGATTCTTCACTAGATAAAAGCTTCATGTCTAAAAAAAAAAGTTTTTCATAATAACAATTGGATATTCAATAAATTAAACAGCTTTTATAAGCAGTGGGATAAAGTGCTGTAGAACATACGTTGGTTTGGGAAGTGATGTTCTGCAGCAAATGGGTATTTTCTGATGCAAGGAGCTTTCTTCCTGCTATTTAATGGAGAATCCTGATAAACCAATAGAAATAAAAGCTTGTATGGTAAAAAATGAATAGTGCTAGTGCATTCCTAGCTTCCTATTGTTGAAGGCACTTCAGTTTTTTAAAATAGCTGAGCACTCTTCTTGGGATAATTGAGAAACTTCAGCACAAGAATTGCTCTAATGCAGTTATTGCATCACTTTGTGTATCACTTTTTGCATCTGTTTGTGACGCAGTGAGGTAGAATGTCACAAGATGATCAATGTACAACTACTTCATTGTCTCTAACTGTAATTTGAATTGTCACTAACAATAATATTCTAGAGTCTTCTCTCCAATTCAAATACTTGCTAAGCATTACCAGCAGGTTTTCTCTGTATTAAAAAAGAGAAAGAATGCATTTTTTCATAAATCATAAAGATATCCTAGAAATTAGAGGAAGTTACTGTTGAAAAGTGAGTTGCTATAATTCAGTAATGATTTGTGGGTTGGATTGGTATTTTCTGTATGCATGTATTTTGTGGTTTAATGTTTATGGGTAATTCAGTGAAGCACTAACAACAGATGTAGTTTTCATGAAAAAAACCACCTAAATGCAATTCCAGATTTTGATTAGCAGAAGTACTTTTTCAGCAAGTAGATTTAGAGCCCACATCTAAATTGAAATGAGCAAACGATGTCTGGGATGTCAACCAAAGCCCAGGTATATAGTCTGCACTGAATCCTTTGTTATGTCAATAAACCACCTCGCATTCCTGTTGTGAAAGGAAAGTCTAGTAGGTTACATAATCCTGGGGAAAAAATAAATAATAGATATTTTGTTATATAAATTGAAGGAAAGGAATCCATATCCCAGAGTTATGCATTCCTGTATAACTCTTTCTTCCAAAAAAAATCTCAAGCATTTTAAAAATGAACAGCTTAACTCACCACTGAAATACAGCAATCTTTGGAATGAGAATTACTAAGCACAGGTTAGTATCACTCATCTAGAAGCAATCATACACATTCTCTGTTATTATTTTGTCCTTGCAGCAAATATTTATTCAGAAAGTCCTATCTCATAATGACTTACATAGAATGAATACAGTTTTTATTGGGTACAGGTAGCGTTTTGTCTTGGAAACTCTGTTTTGCAAAGCAGCTCCTCCATGGTCTATCACACAAGGGAGTAAACTCTTCAAAGTTATGTTCAAAAGAGACTATGGACACAAGTTCCTCAGTTTCTTTCCCAGGACCTATTATAAAAATCTATATTGATGAGCATTTTTGATACTCGGATTACAGAGCATGAAAAGCCAGGGAGCATCATTCCCTGGAAATCGTGCCTCAGAAAGCAAAGCAATCTGATTTGCACACCCCTCTCGTACTTGGAGAAATCAGAACTTCAGGAATATTTGTTTCAATGAGGCTTCATCAAATCACTGTCTCATTAACAGACTTTTCTTAACAACTCAAAGATTCTAAGCACATCTGCTTACTGGAAGAGTGTCCTATTTTTAATTCCTCTGGATATCAGTGTGAAAGTAGCTGATGGTGTTATGCTGATCTTACATTACTAGTGTTACTGGAGTTCTGTACTGGCCAAATAACTTTGCCTAGGTGTGGTGTGGATGTGCTTTACTGAATCTGCTGGGAACTTAGTCACTAATACAGAATCTATCTTTTGGAAAACAATACAGCTGCTATAGTTTCTGATTCCAAAAAGTGCTGTGTACTTTGTTTCCCACTTTTCCCCTTACTGTAAAATAGAACTGCAGAGACGTTGTAGCATGTTCTGTTGCACCACTTAAAAACTTGGCCTGTTTGGTTCTTTGGCAGGTTTCAGCACAATCACAGTCTATTGGGTAGAAGGAAATACTCCTGCAAAAACTCAGCTATAAACATGCAATAGCATAAAGTTTGCAGATGTACTACAGTGTTGGAGATGTGTTCTGCGACTCCTTTCCCTTAGGAGTTTACTCTCACAACACTCGGTGTTCCATACATGCTAATTTCAGTCAGCAACATAAAAAAACCCAAACCAACAATGACACAGGCCAGTGCACTCTGAGCTTAATGCGGATTCCAATTTGATTTAGATGAGGTCCTGAATCTCCTGAATATATACACTTCAAGGAAACTTCAGACATCTAATTTTTTGAAAGGAACTCTCTTTGATATTATATGGCCATCAATACCATTAGTATTAAAGTGATGCCAAAACAAAGATGCCTAAAAAAATTTGTGTTACTAAAGAGCAATGTTTTTCCCTTTTGCAAACTACAATATACTTAATGGCTTAAGAAATCCAGAGGTGATGAAGATTTCAAAGCACTTTATTTACACGGGTCCTTGCTGTTTGAGCAAGACAATACAAATAAATCTTGGCCTGTAAAATACTCATTAACTTAGTTACATTTTTTAATGTGAAAAACTTGAACAATATCAAACAGTATATGCGTATCTTTTTATTCAAATGTAATTTAAGCAATATTTAAGATATTTCTATTACTGAAGTACTACTTCTCATATTTAACAAGGATCTGACAGCCACAGAAATTAAATGGCTTGCCAAAAGCCAGACTAAAGAGAGTACCTTGGTAGAAAAGAAAGATGGGTCTTTCAAGATCCAGATTAGTATCTGATTTACTGCACTCATGTTGTTCTCCAGCTTCAAGTGTGTCAAAAAAGGCATTTGAAGCTCTAGGAGGTGCCAAGGAAGGAACTGCACTAATCCTATGGCTTGTCAGACAAGAATGGCCAGTTTTCTCTTAAAAATACTCTGGAAAACTATTCATTTACAATCTTAAAAAACTCCTGTGGTGACGTTGGGGCTTTTATTCAGCATCTTTGTTACCACCTATGGCTGATTAACCAATGTTTTGTAAGTGAATGATATATAGCTGAATCAAGGATGCTTGCTCAAAAGGTCAACTGAAATCTTCAGTTTCTGTGCAGAGTCTGTCTTGGTAGCATCCTTATAACCATGGCTGTTGGTGTGTAGTAGTTATGTCATGGAATTGGTTTTTGTCCATCAGCCAGAGCAGTAGTTGTCAGGGTAGGTATCTATCTGCTTTATTATCACCCTGCGTAGCCACAGGGAGAGAAATTGCTGACCTTGGCATGACCACTTCCATCACTGGTCTCATTTCTATACTCACGGTCATAAATTCAAAATCTCAATCATGACTCCAGCTGATTATTCTTTAGTTGAACACACAATTCAGCTGAAAAGAGAATAAAGAAAAAAATATTTATTTAAGACCAACCAATATTTAAAGCCCTATAATGAATATTAAATAGTGTTTAATAATGTTTGTGTGTTAAAATGGGTTAAACAAGTCACAAAAGTAAGAAGGCAGGGGAGGGGGGGAAGGATGTGACTTTTCATAATTCTAAGTAAAATATCCTGGGGGTTTACGGAAATAGTTTTGGGTGGTTTTTTTCTTTTATAAGAAATCACTTACAATTGCATTAACTCAGGAGGAAATTTACATTTATAATGTCAGGTAACAGAGTAGCCTTACAGTATCTTTTGCTTTGAATATTTGAATAGATATGCAATCCTGTTAGTGTGCATCATTCTGAAATTTATAGCTTTTCAGTACGAGCTAATTTAAAATAATGAAAAAAAATATTGTTTATTCTAGCATTTTTGCATGTCTAGACTGCTTCTTAAACACAAGCTGTGCTGTAAAGTACGGCAAAAGACACAATATATTTCAGCCTTCTTAGTTTGTTTCTATTTTGCAAGACATAAATCCCCAAACGCTCTTAAAGATGCAGAGAACAGCACAGTGTAACACTTGTTAACTTTACAAAATTAATTTAAATTAACAGTTTCTGCAGATTTCTCTTAGTCAAGTAATTTCCTGTTATCAAGGACAGGTATCATTTATTATACAAAAGGTATTTCATAAATTCCTAGGTTAAAGGCTTGGTCTAACTTTTCTCTTATTTCAGTAATTCTGAAATTATCTCGCCTGTATTGTGATGGATGCCATAGGACACAGGTCCTCAAGCAGGGAACTGAGCCCAAAAACTCCTGCTTGTGCACAAACTTCCATTTGGGGTCTTTTAACCTCTTGTCTTGCACATCTGTGCCAAAGCCTTTGGGTATGTGTGCGTGAACTTCCAAAGGCGCAGTATAGAAATGAATGTATTTCATATATAATGCATGACATTTAAAAAGCATTGTACTTGACAGCCAAGATGATAATAAAATTATTATGTTCTACCTCCTGCTGTTAGGTACCGGACTTCCAAAACTCCACATTGTAATGGTTCTGGCAATAGCCCTGCGAGACAATAACCACCACTGGGGCCTGGCTCTCCCTCAAAAAGGTACGCATTGAGAAGTTGTGACCCTTCTAAAAATAATGCACTCTACACTTCCTATCTATTATCAATAGATGTATAATGTCTCCAGTCTTGGCATGGAAGGAATAGATACCTTATAGTCATGTGACAGTTGCTCATTTGATTTGTGGCTGTAGTTTTATATGTCTGCCATTTCTAATTTATACTGGATTTGACCTAAAGTGATTTGCTCTGAAGTTACGCAAGTTTCTTGGCAAAAAAAAAAATCTAAATTAAAAACATATTAAAAAACTATTAAAAAATAATAAATCTACAAATAATTTAGAAAAACTGATCAGTCATTTTAAATTACAGCTCACTGCAAAGGGTGAGACTCTGAGAGACCCACTTTTTGTATTCATTATTAAGTCCAGATACAGTATCAACTGGCATTTATGAAGCACGCTGCAATGTAGATTAACATTTCTCCTAGAAAAAGTAAAATTTAGGAATTTCCATCGAGACACAGGACTAAAAACAGCGTTAGTGCTCAAAGATCCCAACTGGGATTTATTTTACATTTCCAGTAAATGGGGATGAGGGAAAAAGAAGAGAAAGAAACTATTGTTCTCTTAAGTATATGGAGAATAAAAGTTTTACTTGGGATTGAGGCAAAGTCCTAGTAAAAGATGTGTTACAGTGTAGTTGCAATTTGTTTTCCGAGTTCTTCTGTTTCTCTGACAGAAAAAAAGAAACAAAGCAGAACTCTGTAAGGCCTTCAGCAGAGAGAGACCTCCAACCTTATCTGTCAGTCTGGGGAAAGGAGCTCCTTTTTGTTCCCTGCACCAGCCTCCGCATATTCTCTGTTCCCAGTAGTGAAGGGAAGGGGTTTGTCTCCTATTTTCTTGCATAGAGACATAAAAGTGAATTACAGTCTTTCTTGGAGACTGTCATCTACAGTGGCCTCTCCATGACTTATCTGGGTGACCAGAGTAAAGCTACTCAAGCAATATATTTTGTGTGACCTTTGCAAAAATGCTGAGAATTCGTCCTACAGGCAGTGCATTTTTATTAACAGGTTATTCCACAACAACTATAAAGCCAGTAGCTGTATAATACCTATGAGACTTTTTTCCATTCATTTTGAGAAGTTTATTAAAAAATCAGTGTCCGTGGGCAGAGAAACCATGATAATTGCAATCAGGGAAAGGCAGGGACAGCTCTTGTTGTGCAAGGCAGCAGCCTGCCCGCGAGCCACCCGGCTCCCAAGTCACAGGGACTTGCTAGTGCCCAAACTGCTCTCACTCTGCCCATGCACACAGAAACTGCTCTCACTCAACCCCAGGGCACACAGCACCCTGAAGAATCATCTGCAGGTGCTGCACAGAAACCATATTTCTGAGAGTTTTTCTGTTAAGTGCAAGTTTTACCAAGGAAGCGAGCTTGACCTTCACAGTATGCCAAACTTTGGCTCTGCTCCTAGCTCTTTTCACATGTGAATAGTTCCTGTGGGGCCTCTTCATGTGCTTAGAGTAACAAACAATTTCAGGATTTAGACCTTGATGTGAACGAAGAGTAGCAGCAATACCTTCTGATTTGCACAAATATTTTTGTTCTTTGTAAAGTGGTGCACGTGCAGCACGGACAGAGTTAATCTTACTCTGTCTCACGATGTAACTCCGCTGGTCTGTACAGGGGTTTTGCCCTTTGCAGGGGTGCCAGTTCACCTCCAGAAGCAGTTCAATAAGCCATCTACTCCTTCCACCTTTTTATTTGTCTTTTTAAATGAGATAACAATATTCACTACATTTGAATTCTGTGTATTCATTGTCCAGCTTCTGCTCAGACCACCAGGCCAGGTCCCCCCCCCAGACACACCGTGTGCTGCCCTTTTGGGAATGGCTGGTGCTATCACAGTTCTCCTCTTGCCCAGGACAAACCATCATGTAGGTCGTTACCACTCCCAGTAATATTCAGACTTCTTCCACTGTTTGGGTTTTTTTTTTTTTTCAAGTAATAATCTTTATTTTAATTTAATCTGAAGCCAGAAGGACAAGAACATGACGGTGTACAAACAATACACAGAAATTCCTTCATCTCTTGCCTCTTCTTAGGCGTAAAATACAGTTGTCTATTAGAATATGCTTTTTATGGACTTGGCTATTTTAGAAATCCTTTGTAATGATAGCTCAATGAAATAGGTATTAAAAGGATTGACGACCCCTCCTAATCTGTATGCCAGCAACGTGATGTAAACCAAGCACCCCTAGCTGCGTGCTGCTTTTATTTTTTGGCCTTTTGTTGTTTATATATGCTTTATTTCACTTTTTATCACAACATTTTCACAAATCTTCATGAGTAAGTATACCTGCCTGGTAGGCATTACTCTCAGCATTGTGCTGCACTGCAGCTGGGACACGAACTCTAATTTGTGAGTAATGTTCTGTTTGTACATAACGAGGTACCTCTGCTCTCTGTTACGTACGTGGGACAGAAATCATGAAGTCACAACTTCACTAAATTCATAGAATTTAGCACCAAGTATAGTAAAATACAGTGGGCATTTGGTCAAAGTCAAGCGACGGAAATCTGATCGGGAAATCTAACCTAGAAGAAAAGAAATGACATCTCTTGTGTAGTCTTTTGGTTAATGGCCACACGATTGTTCTTTCCAAGTCCATATTCAAAGAATCTCATTGAATGTATGAGTTAACAGGTAAAAATAGACACATTCACGGAATGACTGGAGATTTTTAGAAGCCTTTTTTAGAACTCTCTGATCCTCTCTCTTATATACCTTTTTTTCAGAGAAACTCTGGTGTTTAAACTGTATTTAGAGTTAAAAGTGAGATACCACCTACATCTTCCTATAGTGAAGAAGGTAGAACAAGGCTTTCATATACATTTTCATACTATTTTTAAAAAAGGACACATGCAAAATCGTGTGCCGTCAGGGGAAGTGCAATTTCTTTCCTTGTTCATCAGAAAAGAGTTTAAAACTGTCTCCTCACCCCACAGCAAAGTACACACAAAATCGCTAAATTATTTACTAATAATTATTGTGTTCACTGAGAAGTGCCTACTGCAGGCAGCTGGCAAAATACTGCAAATAATTCAAGATGGGCAAATTATTAAAATCAACACCACCAATTAACTATTAATTAAACTGTCTTTTCACGCAAGCGTTCAAAAGCAACCCCCCATCCCGCACAGACACTGAACGGACCTGGCAAAGGCCGGGCTCCCCCCCCCCGCCCCCGGCCCCCGCTCTCCTGCAGCTGCAGCAACCCCGGGGGAAGCGCCTCCGCCGCCGGTCAGCGGGGCTCGGCTCGGCCCGGCCCGGCCCGGCGTCTGACCGGGGGCCGCCCGGCGGCGATCCCGGGCCGGCGCTGCCCTCCCACCCGCGGCCGTCCCCCCCCCCCGCCCCCGGCAGCTGGTTCTCGCTCGAGGTTGCGGCACGACCCCGCGCCTCCGGCTCGGCTCTCCCGGCCTCCCCGAGACCCCGGCCCCGAGGAGCGCCCGCGTAAGCCTGCGGGACTTCCGCCCGCTTCCCCTCGCCCAACGCCGGCCGCCGGGGAAGGCGCCGCTTGGCCGCCGGCCCTCGCTCCAACCGCGGGCGCCGAGCGCGGGAGCGCATCCCCCCGCGGGAGCCTCGGCGCGGCGGCTGTTCCGCAGCGGGAGCTCGCCCGGCGGCTCCTCCGCCCCCGTCTCGGGCTCCGCCGGGGGCGTGCGGAGGGGGCACCGGCCGCACTGCCGAGGTCGGCGGCCCCGCAGTGGGGCGGCGGGTGGCGGAGCCGGCGGCGGGGGGCGCCGGCTGCCCCCGCGGGCACGGGCGCTCTCCCGGCCGAGGCCGGGCGGCGGAGGGGGCTCCCCCGTCCTCCCCCCCCGACTCCCCGCCGCGGCGCTTGTGCGGGTGGGGAGCCCGAGCGGCGGAGGTGCCCGGCCGTCCCGAGCTCCGCGCCGGCGCCGGGGCCCGAGGACCGGTCCTCCCCGATCCCGGTCGGGGGAGCGCAGGGAGCCGCCCGCCGGGCCCTGTGCGGCGAGGCGGGGGGCGCTGGCGGAGACTGGGGCCGCCCCCCCCCCCCGGCGGAGCGGCCACGCCGCCGCTTTCGGGGGATTCTCCGAGAGGAACAGGCAGGGCGGCTCCGGGAGGGGGGGAACCCCCCTCGGCCCGGTGCTCGCCTCCCGCTGTCGCTCCTCCTCCTGACGGTGATGTCAGCCGCGGGGAGGGCCGGCTGGCGGCGGCAGAGCGGGGCGCGGGCGGCCGCGGCAGAGCCGAGCCGGAGCCGCCGCCGCCACCGCCGCCGCCGGGACAGCCCGGGCTCCGGGGCGCCGCCGGCAGCGCAGCCCGCGTCCCCAGGGGCCCGCGCCGGGCCAGCAGCCGGGCCAGCGTCCAGCGCAGCGGCCGGCCCCGCCGGAGGAAGGCGAGCGTCCAGCGGCTGCCCCGCGGGGGGACGCGGCGCCGCGCTCCCCGCAGGCGCCCGGCGCGGGGAGTGTGCGGGCTGCGCGGCCGAGCGGCGCCGAGTTCAGTCTCTCCGCGCAACTTAGGTTACGCGGCAGGACCTCTGCGGACTGGTGCGGGGCTTCCGGGGCGCGACCGCCTTTCTATCCTTGTGCAGCGGCAAAAGCAATTAATTAACTAAACCCAACAGAAATAAAACAATCTCAGGCTTACCTAAAAGTTAGAATACCTTTTTTTTTTATTTATTTTTTATTTCCTCCCTTTCTTTTACAATTTCATGCCTGTGTGGAAGGCGCTTATGAATCGTGCTGGGCGCACTGCGCGGGGAGCAGCGGCGTGGGGTTTGCATCGAGGATTTGCTGTTGCAAAGCGCTCTAACTTCCATGCAGTGGGGCAGCCTGCGCTGCTCCAAACGCCTTGATGATGTGCTGAGGAGCCCGTGTAGATTGACATCTGGTGCTGAGAAGGCATTGAAGGTAAGAAGGGGACTTGGGGAACAGAGGGATTTTCCTATCCTTTTCTATGGTACCTTTTGTCCAGCATCCCCCTTTCAGCAGAGCATCGGCGGTTCATCCGGACCAGCATTGATAGGCTGGAACCGATCAAGTAAAATGAAAGTCTGCTCCTGTGAAAAGTACACGGAGCTTACAAGTGACTGCAAAAGATGTATTTATTGTTATTCTGCTAACCCAGCACGGTGTGAGCGAGACTCACAGCTCAGGAATGAGGAGATCCACGGTCTCCCTCTCTGATGGGCAGTTTGCATTGGCTGTTGCATTTTGTTGAATGTGTGCCCCCCGCTACCTCCCTGGAGCATCCCATCATTTGATTTGGTGGGTTTTCTGCAGATACAGTGCCTAGTATTAATGAGAGAGGGAGAGGGATGGGGAAAAAAAAAAAATCCCACATATGGAACATTTTATTGATGTGATCATAATCCTGTAATGGAGATTGCATTAAATGAGGATTGCATCAAAATGCCTTGCTGCTGTGGAGAGATGAGAAAGGAAAAACTATGCTGGATTGTAAATGAAGTTCTTTGATTGAAGGATTTTCTTGAACCGTAAAGGGATGTCTGTAAGCTTAAAGTTGCTGTGTATGTGGAGTACTGGAATGGGGTAAAAGCCAGATCGAGCTGAAATATATTTTAATTTGCCCGAGCTCTGGATGCAGTTAGAATTGGTTAGAGGCATTGCAGTGATGCCCAATGAATTCTTGGTTTCAGCCATGGAGACCACAGAAAGGCAAGGAGAGAGGAGACCACAGAAAGGCAAGGAGAGAATTTTATTGTTGGGGGAAGAAAAGGATGGTTCATTTGTGACTTTTGCTATAATGGCACAAAGCTTTACAGCCTGCTGCTTGCAAGCAGAAACCTTGTAGACAATCTGGAAAGCAGAGGATTTCTCTGAGTTTCCTTTTGCAACCTTGGCGTAGTTGCCTTAGGAAGTAGCTGGAAGGGGTATGTCAAGAGGCAAACGGGGACTTACTTGCCCCTCTCGGGCAATGAAAGAAGCTTGAGAGAGATGGTGTGGCCTCCCCTGATCCTGGCTTTTTGAGCTCGAGTTGATAATACATTTTGAGTAATTGTTGCTGCTTATCTCAATTGGCAAAGGAGGGGAGAAGGTGTTGAAGTTTATTGAACCAGAGCAGAGCTGGGGACAGTAGATGTTATCAACTCACCCTTGCATTATTTTTGTGCTCAATTTTATTCTGGCATAGAGAACTGAGCCACAAAGAACATCTTCTTCAAGCCTTACTGAAAGGAAACCTAAAGACAACAAAAAAAGATTATGCCAAAGATAAATTTTAACTTTTTGCTTGTCAGCAGTGGAAGTAACATTGATCTGTCAGATTACACAAGCCGAAAGAGGTAAGAGAGGAAAAAAACATTCTGTATTTCTTTACTAACATTTCTATGCAGCAAAGTTGGCACACAAATAAACAGCACAGGGCAGGAAAGAATCATTTCTTAGAAGCACCTAAGTTATACCTGATGTAAGCAGCAGAGACCTTCCTGTAAGAGCACTCAGCTGGATTTATCCGTAACTCTAAAAGAGCTAAATACAAAAATATCTAGAATAAAACAATCCCAAATATCTGCTATTCTCAGAAGTAATTTGTTTTCTCATTTGAGTTGTGTACAAAACCTGAGGTAATAGCTCCACAGTCCAGTCTTTCTCTTGCTGTGTATTTGGCATAAAGTTGAGATGGAAACACTTCCTTGAAATAAAATGGAGAAAAGCAGCATAAGTGTATTGAATTCCTCGTAAGCATTTTATTTTGGCAAAAGATGGCTTTTAGTGAAGTTAAGAGATGGGTTTAGAATATTCATGGATAAACTCCAGGGAGCTTAGTGTTAGCTCAGTAGGCAGAAGGTTCTTCCTCTAAAGAGAGATCTGGAAAAAAATGTGTTTAAATTTCAAGCCATAGTCAGTTGAGACTGTTGGTTTCCACATTTTAAAATAATTTGTTATGCTGCTTAGGGGAATGATGCTCAATCTGGAAAATAAAGCAAGTGTTCATAGCTTACTTTTTTTTTCATAGAAAGAGCCAGCAGTGTGCTTTAATTGTACTTCTGCATGTAGAAATGTTCCAGATTTGACTCTATTTTTTGTCAAATAACAGCTGAAGAAAATTTTGTCTTTGGAAACTATGATTATCCATGCAGATCTTGGTCTGTATTTTTGCTACAGAAGAACTCTGCTTCATGACTGCATTGTTCATCCTTGCAGCATTTCTTTAAACGTGAGCCTTGCTGTAGTTAAAGGATACTTTACATTCAGTGGAGTACGGTCTGCTCAGTGGAATTGGCTTTATACATCACAGCCTCTGCAAAAAGAGGAGATCAAAGATCTGAGCCTGTGGTCCTGTACTGCAGCTGGATTCTACATGGACTTCAGTAATCCTGAAGTGGAGCCATTCACGCTCCCATAGTTAAGAATGTGTCAGTCTTTCCATTAAAACACCCATTTGCTTAGTAATTAAACAGCTAGTTTTAAAGATGGGCTCTAAACTTAAGTTAAACATATTGATGTATTAAAATCAAAGCTATACTAAGCAATGATGTGTAATAACAACAGGCATTTGCTAATAGAGCACTGTTAGGTTAAATTTATAGAAGGCTTAGTAGGAACTAACACCTGCCTGAAAAATTTAGAGATGAAAAGGGGAAAAAAAATCCTTTCAGATTTGGAAAGCCCCTTGTGGATCCAGGTGAGTGTTTCCACCTGGATTTCAAAGGCCTGTGACTGTTAAACAGGTGTCTCTTAAAGGAGAAGTGCACTGCCTCAAACCAGGGATTAGTCAGGTCTCAGTTGAATGGTTCACTTTTAGATTATATCAGAGCTAATGCCTTTGGCATTATTCCAGGGTAGTTCTTTTGAGGCTGAAGTTACAAGAAAAAAACCAAACCCCAAACCTCGTATCTGAACCAGTGAAGTTGTCTGTGAGCTACTCGGAACTATACATTTTTGATTAATGTTGATTATCTGACCCGTTTGGGGGCTGGTAATCACGATCTCCATCATGGGGACAGCCAGTGGCACTAATGGTCAGTTGACACTTCAACAGCACCCTTTCTTCTAAAGCATCCCCAAATCTTTGACAATTGCCTGTCTCAATTAGATAGCCATCTTCTAACAGTGAAGTAGCTGCTTCATCTCTGCGGACAAAGTATGGAAATGCTGATAATAATTTTGTGCATATTTCTGGTTAAAAGTTAAAAAGACTATAATTAAAAATATGTAGATTGCAAGTTGCAATTGCATATGCTGTATAGTACCTATGTTCAAGCAGTAGGTTCAAGCTTGCTGTGTTCCAAGTATTTTAGATTGGATGAAACAAATAAGTATTGTTTGAATGAAAGTTTTGTCATTTAAATAAAAATTCATTACAGATATGAATAGCTTTCTGTCCCAATGAACTCTTTCTGCAATGAGATCACTGAGAGGGAATTGTAACAGTTTTCTGTCTTCAGTGCAGTGAAGCAGTGCTGACCATATCTTTCTTGGGTCTTCTGAAAACTCATTCTCCCTGTGAATATAGGGGCAAGTAATATGAAGCAGGAAATTTGGAGTGGAAATGGGAATGCGATTATCCCTTAAGATCTGTGGGGAGACTCCCATTCTCATTATCCAACGGTAAAGTAAGGAAAATAGGTTTAAAACAGTCTTTTTTCAATTGCGGTCTCTGAATTAGTAGCATGACTTGCCAGAAAGAATAAAAGTTTCTACAGCTTTTGCACATTTAAAAGCTCCACTGAAAGAAGAATTTAAACTGTCTTTAAATTTGTCTTTAGGATGTTATATTGTGAGTAAAAGTAGCATTAGTGGAAAATACCTTTTTAGTGATAATAATAGTATTTACCACCTCTGGCACTAGTGAATAGAAGATATATATTTTTGGTTGTTTGTTTTATTTAAAAAAAAACTTAAAAGAAAATAATCACATTTCCAAATATGAAATCTGGGTAATGTGGTCATGCAGTAAGATTTCAATCTGAAAGAAAAAAAAACCAAACCCAGCAGACAGACCCCGCGTGCTCGGGAGGTTTCATGAAGGTCCAAGGAAAATTAATGTAAAAATTAGAAAACAGATGAAAACCACTGGAAGTTAGTCTGTAGATACAATCAAATCATAGTCATTTTGACAGTGAATAACATACTGTAAAGAGTTTTCTGTAAAGTAAACAATATTTGACGTTTTTTGTCATTGCTTTTAATAAATATCCTGTTGAAAATGAGTTTATTTCAGAAAACTCTTTTCCCCTCGATTACATAAGATTTAGCCATCTTGGTCCAACGTGGCCCGAGCCGAAGCTTCCCACAGTCCCTGAAAAGATTCCTGTGGGAGCAGGGCTTCAGCAATTGCCTCTTGCTTTCCATAAAGTACATGCTTTACTTTCTGCCCCTCCTCCAGGAGCTCAGAATGTTGCTGGGGTACACAAGGTGTTGCTGGGGAGAGTTTGCCTCGAAAGGCTGACAGAACTTTGCCTGTTTAACAGCAAGTTCTTTGCTAACTTTTCAGGAAAGTTGGTTTGAAATGCAACCTCCTTGAAGTTGCACTGCGCTCCACAAGGATTCTATCATTTCAGCAGGGCCAGAAATGTTCTCTGAGACACACATGAATGTTGAAATTGTTGGAGACTTCCAAATTCCACGGTGAGATTATAAACAGAGGTGGCCCACTGTACCTAGAACCCACCACTGTGGGGTTTGATATGGCAGCTCACTCTGCTGAGAAACTTTGCTGGCTTCGTTTTCCTGCCAGGGGAACGTCTTGCCCTGTGTACTGCTTTGATTTGATATGGTTGGTTTGGGGATGATTTTCTTCCTCCAAGCTGGTCTAGAAATAAGATGTCACTGGTGATGTAGTCTGTTTGTATATCAGTGTTTATCATCTACATCCTTAAGGACATAGTGTTATTATTTTTGTAAGAATTTAATTAGTAATTATGTGTGCTTTATGCTGCCTACTGAAGTAGCAGGAAATACACGCTAAAGGGAAAAAAATCCACATAAAAGTTTGGAATGCTTTAGGCACAGCATATTTCATTGAACCTACTGCTTACCCCATCACGGGTGCTGCTCTGAGCCACCTTGGGAAACAAAGAAATGTCTGTCTGGAAATCTGTGATCTACTGGATCTGTGATCACAGCGGGGGCACGTGAAAGCCACCTCCAGTCTTGGTTCCAGCTTGAGTTCCTGGCACATAAGATGCAAATGTACCCGCCAAAAGGAACGTGAAAAATCTTTGGGGGATGCCAGAACTGCAGGTGCTGTTACTCGGAGTGTAGTGTAGGAGCAGCTGTAAAAAAGTAACTGCCTGTCTTTAGCCTTTAACTCTGGTTTCATTGGAAGGTCACGTTTTTTGATAATCCTACTGAGAAAGGAAGTTTCGTGTCTTTGCGAAGGAACTGAGTTTTACTCTGCTAATGGAAGTTGTAGTTTAAACCCATGTTTAGTAATTTATGCAGCTTTTGTGATTGCTTTTGTCAGGATAAAAATATGTATCTTCCTGTCTTCTGCAAACGAGTATGAAACTGTGTGTCCCGACAGGCCCAGGGTTTCCCAGGTGTAAGGGGCCATGTCTTCTAGAAATGGAGAGAAGCTTCAGTAAGAAGCATCATGTGAAGGTGCAGGTTGGATTCACAAACTGGAAAGGGGTTTTCTTAGGACTTGTGCAATGTTTATGTTGAAAGATCTAGACTCCACTTGCCAATGTTAACCAGCTGAAGAGTGTGCTGTGGCGTTCCCTACAGAGAAGTGCAGTGCTTTGAAACTCTAGTGTTTTGAAACTCATTAAATGGTGACTTAAAGGGACTGTAACGGGCACGTACAACTCTGGACCTCACTGCAGTGGTTTGTTCAGATTATAGTTGCTGCCAGTAACTTACAAATATATGCAAGATATAAGGCATGAAACTAAATCTATCATTATGCAAGATATAAGGCATGAAGCTAAATCTATCATTAAATGGAATAACGGCTTTACTTTGTCAGTCATTTCATGGACCCTTGGAAATGTACATGGCAATGAGTTGTAAATTAACATTTAGAATACAAGGCAACACAGTAATAATTTTTGGGATGACGATTAGGAATGAAATGCACAGAATTCATTTTCTGTTAATCTCCCTGCTTGTCTGATGTGAGACTGTCCCAGAATGAATGCATTCCAGCTAAGGGTTTCATAGCAGAGTCCTGGAATCGGGACTCTACTACAGGAGATCAGTTAAGTGTTGTCAGACAAGTGTTCGTTCCTGTCTAATTATCAGAGAATTCTTTTTAAAATTCATGCTCAGAGTGTCTGTAATTTTATGACTTATTAAAGAAAGCTGGATATAAAGTAAATCAAGGGTTGGTTTGTCCTAGTTTGTTCTAATTTTATAAGATAGTTGAGAATGGCCTTTTCCTCTGGCCAAACAGCAGCTGAAGTGGCAGGTATAACTCCTTTATCTTTCACGATTCCACCATAAACTTGAGGGAAAAAAATCACATATGTGTACATGTATAATTGTTTATGGCATTAGTAAATATGAAGAATGAAAGTTACAGTTACTTTTCAGATACTGGAAAGTAAGTATATTTCAATTGTATATAATCAATCTGGAATAATAACGACTACAAAATGGAACTATCGTAACATTTTTGGTATTCACATATTCCCACACCCTCTTGGTTTTCACAGGTAATCTCTTTACAAAGATAATACATTTACGAGAACATCATAAACCACACTTCCCAAAAAAGTCTTTAAAATACCTCTTCAGGAGGCTACAGAATTGTGGGCCATCAGTTATATTCATTTATGTTTTGACAATATGTTCAGTCAAATATCAGTTAGCTTATATCTTTCCCAGTTTAGCTTTATCTACAAATAAAACTATTTTCAAAGACTGCTCTGAAGGTACCCTGAAGCATAACACAAAGTACATTTGAGATGAGTTCAGAGATCATTACCTCACGGTGTTTCAGGCTACAGAGAGGGGCAGAAAGATATTTGGCATATCAGAAAAAAAAATGGTGACCACTTAAAAACCCAAGGTGAGTCAGAAAGCAAAGACATGAATAGTCTGGGTCAAAGAAATGTGTCACTAGTGTGTGTGCTCAACTGTCTTTGAATTAACTTTGTTAATTGACATTGGAAAGCAGTAAACTAATAATTTTTACCATGGAACTGAGGCAAGACTAGTATTTTCAAAAAGACTTCTATGGTTTGGGTGTCCAAGTCCCATTTTCAAAGTGAGCTGGACTCTGAAAGAGCCTGAAACTTGCCTGTTTTCAGAAAGTACCGGTTTTGTAAGGACTGGTTATAGTCACAGTTTGTACCTCATTCATGTTTTCTTACCCTTCTTTGAATATTAGTGACATTAAAAGTAGTCACATCCGATATTCAAAATATGGTGGAACTTAAGGATGATTATTCTATCTAAAACCTAAAACCAAACTATAAACTTAAGCTACAAACTTCCAATTCTTACCAGAGATGCACCAAGCAAAATATTTAAAGGAATGTTTATGTCCTATTTTATTCGAGCAGTTTTTAAATACTTAAATAGGAGGAGCAGAAAAATTAGAAAAGCTGTCGGAGTAATGAATCTGTCACAGGAAGGCTGTAGAGTACACGATGGGGGTTGAGTTTGGGGCCTATTACTTCTTATTTAACATTCTGGATTTCGTGGCTCATCGAGCAGACAGAGTGAAGCATCAGGCAGCCTGTAGCAGTAACTGTTCCTGAGCTGAACCGTGGGCACGGGAAGAACACCCTGGTATATTTCAAGGTGACCACACGAAGCATCAATTCCAGTTGGGAACAAAGGATCCTTTTTACTTTCCGTTCATCTAAACTTTAAAATCCAGTCAAACAAACTGTGGCAATAAACTGAAGTTAAAATGCAGTAGAAAGAGTTCAGTAAAAAGGAAAAAAAGGGACTGAAATTTGCCTGAATTTCAGATAAAAATAGTGATAAAAAATTGGGGATAGGATGTCTTTTTTGTGATTGTATTGCTTTACAAGGCTCAAATTCAGTAAGGAGTTTCTAACATTATGAATGGAATTTGGCTCCAAGTCTGTTTGAGTGGTTTTCTTAGGAATCACTGTGTAGGTTATTTTAAAATTACCAAAAATTCTTAATTAAGAAAATATTTTCATTTGAGACTGCTTAGCTTCATACACTGTGGTGTACAATTTGTTCAGTAGCTGCTTTCTTTAGGTAATTTTTTTTTATCTTCTAAATTAAAGCAGGTTTTAGGTGTTGGTTAATGTTTAGCATCAAAGGGAAAATGTAAACCCCCCAGAATATTTTCCTGTGAAGTCTGATGAACGCTTAATCTGGCTCCATATAAGTGCCATTTCTTACAAGTCTCCTTAATGTCAATGTTTCTATTTTTTTTTGTGCACTTAACAAAAATGAGTATTTAAAAAATAATGCCTGAATCAAAAATAGTGCAACACCAGCCTATAAAAAAAATCTGTACAGTCTCAGTTCTTTCCATGTAATTCATTTTGGCAGGTATGGTACTTTTAGGTTTTATTGTATTATAAATGCTAAAAAAGCTTGAAAGAAATCATTGGAAAAAGGTTTAGAGTAAGTGACTTAGATGAGGCTGGCAGGTGGTATAGTATGGCTATTGCAAAATTAACTAAATTCTGGAAATTCAGTCACTTCAGAATATTGGATCTATGTCTTGATTTAATCATTGCTGAGGCAAAAGTCGTCACTTGGGTGATCTGCTGAACTGCGAGACAGTGATTAATGGAGCTAGTGATGTTTCGGTGATTAAAGAGAGAACTTGGTCAGGGCATATCCTTAACTGCTGGTTATATGTAATATCACACTGTTACATATTTCTTGTATTTACAAGGATGTCTGTATGTCTGATGAGGAAGACAGATAAAGTGTAGGGAACCACTAAGGGACAGTGAAGTTGAAATGATGACATTTCAAAATACTGCTGGAAACAGGCTTCAGTGAGTCACTGTGGTAATAAAATACCTGTTGATGAGCCTCACTAACGTTAGATATGCTCAGATATTTTTTCGGGGGAATTAGCATTTTTAATAGTCTATTTTGTGATCCATAAGAACAGATGAAGGATGCCATCCATCATTTTGTCAACCACAGTTATGGCAGATTTCCTCCTTTCCTTTTCTTTCGTATATACAGCTTCGACTGATGCAGTTCTTAGAAACCTCAGCCATAACTGTTTTGGAGGGAGAAACATATGAAATCTTTTGTGGGATGTCAATAGTTAATTGCTTTCTCAAATTCTGGAGATCCCATCAGTTTTATGAAGGACCCCGTAAAAGGCAGCCCTAGTTGTAGTTACATTTTTCTGTCAATGTGAAGAGTTGCCTGATGTCCTTGACACAGTGTGATTTTCGGATGGGTTACACATGCTAAATTGCACTAGATCCTTTGCCATTTTCTATTTTCCCAAACTGTGTATTCATCTGGGGATATAAAGTGTTTCCTGGGGATATAAAGTGTGAGTTATTTGAAACTGCAAGCACATAAGATAATCTTGACAGTAAACCAAAAGAAACACTTGAAGTAGTTTCTCCTTTTCACCTGCAACAGAAATTTTCATTTACTATTGAGAAGAATCCTTGGAACTTTTCAAAGCCTGACCTAAGGCATGTAAGCAAGCTCATGTAGCTTGGCTTTAAGGAGGCTTGGCTAGAGAGCATCTCCAGAGGTGACTTCCAGTCTGAACTGCTCTGTGGTTCTATGAAAAAGACACTGACTCCTCTATTTAGGTCATACCTCTTCTCTTTGTCTTGATTGTGATATCTTTTCCCCCTCAAATTCAGGAGCTTGCTATGTCCTTGCTGTTCTGGTTCAAGGAGTAGCGAAGAAGTGAGAAACAAGACAGTAAGAGGAAGCTACTAGTGGAGAGCAGAGAGCTCTTACTGTTGTTCTTGGATTTGGATCTCAACATTGTTTGCTATTCCTGTCTCAGTGTGTGCTATCTGGTGTAATTTTTGGAGGCCTCCTTGAACTGAGGTTATCTAGACAGGCTGCCACTTCAACAAGTCAGCAATTCACTGTCTTTCTACAGTGCTGTTCTGAATACAGTTTAAAGACCTGCTTTTTATCTGTGAAACACTTTTTAGTTTTCTTTACGCTTCTGAGGAGGCCCTGCTGTACATTTTTGTTCTTCTGTAAAAACCCGCTGGAAAGCAGAAGCCTCAGATTTACAAACTGAGCTGAGGGCAAGAAAACCTGAGACTGATTCCTTTCCCTTAGTCCTACAAGACCTGAGTTAGTTGACAATCAGAGCTGCAAGAAAAACTTGTTAATTCAGTTTTTCCTGAGTTTTTTCTGTAGTGGACACAATTGGTTGAGTATAATTTTGTTTGTATTTGTGATGAGTTCTACTGGTTCTTCATGTTGATGGTTTAGTGCTCTTTACTACAAGAGTGTCTGGAGGTTGATTGACAGGTTCACTACAAAAGTAACTAGAAATGCAGTTTCTAGAGAAGGACTTAACAATGTATGGGCTGTACACAGAAAAGAATAAGATAAAGTTGAGAATAGGCAGTATTTTTGTGGACAGAAATTTATTTTTTTTCACTAACTAAAAGAAGACCACTGTAAGTGAAACCAAGGTTCTTAAAAATTATCCAAAAAGGATCTTTACTATTACAGAAGCTCTAATTTATTCTTTGTTTCATCATGCAATTGGTTTTCAAAGCTCACAGCCAAAAAAAAAATTGTGCACTGGAAGGTAGTGATGAAGGTGGCTGGAAAATACCTTTTAAGATGATAGAGTCCAACCATTAACCCAGCACTGCCAAGTCCACCACTTACCCACAGCCCTCAGCACCACGTCTACCCATCTTTACCTCCAGGGATGATGATTCCACCACTTCCCTGAGCAGTCTCTTCCAATGCTTAATAACCCTTTCAGTGAAGAAACGTTTCCTAATATCCAATCTAAGCCTCCCCTGGCACAACTTGAGACTGTTTCTTCTTGTCCTAACACCTGTTACTTGGGAGAAGAGACCAACCCCATCTCTCTACAGCCTCCTTTCAGGGAGTTGTAGAGAGTGATAAGGTCTCCCCTCAGCCTCCTTATCTCCAGACTGAACACCCCCAGCTCCCTCATCCACTCCTCACAAGACTTGTGCTCCAGACCCCTCATCAGCTTCATTGCCCTTCTCTGGACACACTGTAGCACCTCAATGGTTTTCCTGTGGTGAGGGGCCCAAAACTGGACACAGTATTTGAGGTGGGGCCTCAGCAGTGCTGAGTAGAGAGGGACGATCACCTCCTGAGTCCTGCTGGCCACACTATTTCTGATAATAGGCCAGGGTGCTGTTGGCCTTCTTGGCCACCTGGGCACACTGCTGGCTCATGTTGAGCCACAGTCGACCAACACCCCCAGGTCCTTTTCTGCCAGGCAGCTCCAGCCACTCTGCCCCAAGTCTGTGGCACTGCCTGGGCTTGTTGTGGCCCAAGTGCAGGACCTGACACTTGGCCTGGTTGAACCACAGGCCATTGGCCTCAGCCCTTCAATGCAGCCTGTCCAGGTCCCTCTGTAGTGTCACCGTCCAGCAGGTCAACACTCTTCCACCAAACTTGGTGTTGTCTGCAAACTTAATGAAGGGGCACTGCATCTCCTCATCCAGATCATAATACTGCATATGCTAAATTTAACTGACATTTAGGCTAAAAATTATTTCAATGGGTTTGTGTTGGTGTATTTTGGGCCAATTTTAACTGAAAGCTCAGCAAAACACTGAATGTACTAATTTAGTATTTTCCATCCTTGACTGTTGCTGTTGCCATTTCACCATCCATTTTGTTTCTCCTTACTTAAATATTTCAGTAATTCTCTGCTGTTTGCAGTTTATTTGTAGTTGCTTGGTCATTAAACATAGTTGTTCCACAATGATGGAATGTTTCCTTCAGATTACCTCAAGGAAACCTTCTTACCCTAATTATTTCTTTACCTTAGTGACCGCGTGTAAAAGGCTGTATTGCATTTGTACCATTAGATGCTCTTAGTCTGATATTTTCAGAACCCTGCAGATGTGGATTTTAAATAAATGAAAAGAGCAGATGTTATACAGGGAGATCTTTAGTAGGCCAAGGAACTAAATCAAAGTTTCCCTGAGTTCTAGGAGGTACCCTGCATAGAGACTGTTCTTCTGTCACTAGGTAATTTAATAATAAAGTGCTGATCTACAGTATGCTATAAAATTTCCTAAATATGCAGAATATTCTATAGAAAAAGTTGTATGCCATAGAAAGAGATCTGCAATGTGCACTCTGTGCTTGTTAGCATGTATTTAATACACGGGGCTTAGGCTTGCTTTGAGATGATCAACCCTGATGGTGCTGAATATAAAAATGTCAATATAGTTAGTCATCTCTAGCAGAAAATAATTTTTGCCTTTTTGTTTTCCCCACTGTGTGGAGGAGGGGATGAACTGATTTTCAGTTACTCTTTATCATTGAGGTTTTCTATTTTTGCCGTCAACTGGCAGCATTTACAAATGACTTTTTTTCTGTCTTGTATTTAGGGATGGGCTATTATATGAGACACATATTAATAAAAGAAATGCCCCGATGAACCAGTGTGAACTAGTGATAACAGCAAACACTGTTCCTTGACTGATGATCAGGAGTAGGACATAGAACCATATATGGTCAGCCTTGGATATAAAGTCAGCTACTTACACTATCCTAGTGCTAATCCAGGCTGTCTCTATTAGGATATTACCAGTGTTCATTGTAGAAGCTTGGTGTTAAATGCTCTGAAAGAGGCACATATATATAAACAGATTCTGTTTGGTTTTGCATTGGTACAACTACAAGAAAATAGTGTTATTGTAATCCCCAAACTCAGAACACAGACAGTTGTTCTGATCCTTCCCTTATTTGAATCACCATAAAAAATTCTACAAAAGATACTTCACTGCAATCATAGCTAGGCAAGATAGTGTAATTTAAATGTAGAGTTACCATCATAGATAATATGTATGGGCTGTATAACCATAAGGAAATCATAGATTTTCAATTTCCCTTGGAATGTGCTCATTATTAGAAGGTAATACCAGAGTATTGTTTGTTGTAAGAGAAGAAAATCCTGTTCAAGTTTTTAATGAATCTCTTGAGAGATTCGTCTGATTTACAGGTTAAAAAAGCTGTAAACATTCTATTGGGAGTAGTCATTAAAGAGAAGATGAGTATGAGTTATCTGTACTTTTCTTATGAAACAGAAACCTCGAAGATGATTTACAAACCAAAAAGCTGTTTCTCTTTAAATGGTCTGTGCTGCTGCATTAGCTAATGGAATACAAAGTCCGATTAAAATTAAGTTTGTTTGCAAGATGAGAAGCAGTTTCACTATTTTTTTGGAGAATTGTATAGGTAAGACAGCATTGATCTGAATTTGAGGGGAAGAAGGCTGAGACTAATATTTCCTTCATTTCTAGAATAAAAAGAGCATTAGATTGGAAGAAAAAATCCTTACCGCATAGTTAATCAACTTGCAGGGCCTTATGTTGAATATCTGATTTTCTAAATAAATAAAAATGAATTAATAGAAGGTCTGTAGATTAAATAAATTCAAAAACCCCAGCTCAATCCTTTGGCAAGTTACTCTTTTGGTAGATCAAATAATGACAGCACAGGACTGCTAAAAGGTTTGCCTTTCCATGAGCACTTCATGCCCTTGATTACTCACGCAGGCTTGACTGACCCAGCAGTGTGCTAGCAAAAACCCTCAGCATTGTGATGAAACAGTTTGTTTCATCCTTGGTTTTTTTTCATCTGAAGTATTACAGATGCAGTGAAGGGAACAGTTTTGAATATATTGCCGAAAGATAAAATGCAGATAAATATTTCAAAACTAATTCATCAAGATCTGTTGCTTCAAACTTTTAAATTGGTCACCCTAAGCTTCCTCTGAACGTTTTCTTGCAGTTAATATCTCCTGCTTCTTCAGAAAGCTCTAGATCTGCCATGAAGAAGACAGTTTCTTTGTAGTTTGGGTGGATTTTGGCATTAGTTTTGTTTTGTTGGTGTAAGTCTTCAATGAAGCACAAACGTACTGAAAACTTGGATAACAACAAAACGTGAACTGTGTCCTAACCACATCTGTCCAACGTAACAACAGGAGTTTTGCATTCATTCAGCTTTCCAAGAGGTTACACCCTTCTCTGCAAATAATATGCATAACAAACTGCTGTATTCACAGTGCCTCATCATTATGAATAGTATGTATTTCAGCTGACACTGCTATTCAGAACATGATTTTACCAGTTCAGTACATGACTGTGAGTGTGGTACTATTGTCATACTGGAAATGTTCAGGACTCCAAAATAAAACCACTGGGATACCAAGAAAACTGATATTTCTGCTGAGTTTTCTTAATATTTTGTCAAGATTACCTGCCACTGAGTACTTTTTTTCAAGATGTTTGTGTTTTCTTTTTTATCAAATACATATGTGTGTGTTTCTTATGCGTATGTATGGACATGTTGTGGTCATAAAAGTAATAAATTATGACCCTGGTATGAGCTAAACATTGAGCAAGCTTCTTCATAAAGCTGTCTGAGTAAAATTTATCTCTGACCCAAAAATACTCATGTGTAGAATCCTCTTGAGCAGATTCTAGTCATGGCATTTCTAACAGTGTGACTGACAATGAAAGTTAATCAAGACATGAATGAGGTTTTAGCTTAAGACTGAAATACCACAAAACATAAAGAAATGTTCTCATTTATGTAGAATCATTTTTGTGATGTAACCTGTTGGTGGAAGATTATTGGAAGGATCTTGTGATATGTTTTCTCATGGCATTGTGTTTGGGTATGTCTTAAGTATCAGTGTCGCAGTGTGTTAGATCTTATCTTCTTTACGTTTCCTTCTTACATATATTTACATTTGGACTGTCATTTCTCTAGATGACTGGAAACTATTTTGCCATTTTTCACATATCTGCTACAACCTTTTTGTGCCTGTTTGTGTGCCACTGACTCCTACTTTTCCACACACAGGGGCCCTAAAAGGAACATTTCTGGTTACAATAGCAATAGGTTCCAAAAGATTATTTGAAATCCTGTGACTATTTCCTTCACAAAGGCTTGCAAGTTTTTAGGAAAAATGCCAGCTAGTGCAGAGAGAGTTTGGCTCTCAGAGCCCAGTGTTAAGGTTAACAAGTTGTAAATAGCTGCATGTTGCCATTATCTTAAAACCCTGCTGCTTCCAGGACATGATGAGGACTCTAATAAGGATGTTGTTCATTGCCTCTTTGGGTGTTTTTTTGCTTCTCTTACACAGCACTTACTGAAGAGTAAGATTTAAAAGTTGGATGGCTTGTGATGGGGTCTTGATGTCATTCTGTCATCTTACTGACCAGAATGTTACTGGTAGAACTCTTAACAAATAGATTGCTGTGTTGAGAGGAAAAAAACAAACCCAAACCTGACATTTTTTTTTTGAAGAACAATTTATAGGAAAGAATCTGTAATTTTGGATTATTTTTTCTACAAAAATTAAATTCACTGTTAAGAGAGCTGAATATATTTACAGTATCTAGTGTAAACATTCATATATATATATGAGTTTTTTACAGCTATATAAATGTGCACATCTTGATTGATGTCTGTTGAGCTGTACTGACATAAAAAACACGGATTGTATCTATCATATGTCACTCAAAGTTACAGTATCTCTGTTTTTCAGATATATATAAAAATTCAGCTTGGTGTATGTAATGAAACAAAAGTATTTTCAGGGTTTAGGAGCACCACAGTGCTTAGCGATATTGGTGACACTTGAAAAGACTACCCAACCAGGAGCAGCAAAATTCTCAGGAGAATGTCTTCCCAGGAGTTTCTGATGTATCAGAATAAGGAAAAAAATCAACCCACCACTGCATTAACGTACTGTGTCAGGAGCTGATGATCATTCATTAATTAATATTTGCTCATTTTATTTTGGGTGGGATGAGGGATGGAGGAGAGTACGTTTTGTTACCTGGGAGCACTGTGTTGTGCTGCTGTCTAAGATACGCCAGACCTTGCCTTAAGCCTGGTAAATTTACACTGGAGCTGAAAAGAACCACCTGTTTAGGAAAGAATTAGTAGAGTCCTAGAAGAAAATTTCATAGACATGAAGACATGGTTGTAGAAGCACATGGGTGGAACACCAAATTACTGAGATGAATATGCTGCAATAACAAGGCAAAGTGCCAGCAGGAAGGGAAAGCGTTCAAAGAAATGATGGCATTGGAACCTTGCAATAAAGAGAAGCTTTGAGGCAAGACACTGAAGTACTGAGAAAAATATCAAAAAGCCTGAGTCGTTTTGCCAGAACAAGAACCAAGGCAAAACATTAAATTCTCATGGAGAAGCACCCAAGTGCTGAAGGAAAATGCTCAAATGTTCAGATAAAATGGATGGTTCCAATGCAGAGTGCTTAACAGGCAAAAGCCAGAGTGCAGAGCTGAAGAGCTTCAAACTGAATGGCTGAACAGAGAAACCATGGAAGTAGTCAAATTAGTTCTTTTATTTGAAGCTAAGGTTTTTGGGAAGCTGATGGTATGGTTCAGTCTGGCTTTGATTGATGGTCTGCTTATGGTAACATTGAAGGATTTATTGGTATTTTAGGACAAATGGGATACTTTTACCTAAGCATAAGATAGCAGTAGTTATTCTGACACAGATGACTACTGGGTTTTTACTAAAAAGAAGAGTTCTGTGAGGGCTGCAGAGGTGTACCCCTTACAGTATTTGCTGTGTATAAAATTCAAAGGGGGAAATTATTTTGGTGAGATTTCTCCTTGGGAGGCTTAGTATCCTCAAAGTACTATCCAATGACATCAACATGCCTTAAGATCAAACGTTTGTTTCATAGCTCTAAGACATGTTTACAATTGTATAGGATATGAATCTTACTGTTAAAGATCTTCATAAAAGTTGACCCCAACACACCTCCATTCTATTTTCAAGCAAAATGTGTCAAAACTTTGGAAAGGGGGAGATGCATATAAAATTCACAGAGACTCAACTCAACCCTATGTACACTTGTCTCACAAATAATGGCTGAAGAACCAGAGTGATGACAATTTGTTTGTGAAATTGTATCTATGTAAACCACAAATTTGTCATGTCTCAGTGTACCTAGGAGGAGGATACTGTACATACTGTACTCATGTTCTTGTCCACAAAGTTGGTAAAATGCCATTTCACTCTGTGCATCTATTTTCATTCGAAATTGCTGTTCTCAGTTGTATAAACGATCGCTTTATGTAGGGACTGACTTGGGCTGCCAGCAACACTTTTTCAATTGTTCCAGAGCTTTTCTAGAAAAATACGATTTTTAGTATGATGTTGAAGACAGTTTATTCTTTAGTTGAAGGGTTTTTACAGTTCTGATTAGCGTGTCAATTATCAGTATGACATAAATTCTCCTCACCTGATAAGACCAATGTTTTTTCACTATTCTTCATCTGTTTGTTAGGATCCCAGATGACTTACACTTCTAGAGCATAGTATTTTGTGTTCTCTGCAGATTCTGACAGATTGATTACAAAAGAACATAGATGCCTGTATTTTCCTCACAGATTCAACATGAAATATGGAAAATATATTTTGACCACTATCTTCCATAATGTCGTCTTCATGGAACAAGAGGAACAATGCCTCGGGCAAGGTCTTCAAGTGTTCAGAGGCTAAATCACACAGGTGCATATTGAGGGATCCCTCAGCTTGGAAAAGAACGATCTTGGAGCAGCCAACCATTTCCCTTTACCCTTCAAGTGCTTCCAGTGTTGGTCTGTAGCACTAAACACACTGGAACTCTATAGGGACTGGAAATCTGTGGGAGAGTTAGTGGAGATTCAGAACAAAATTTGTCCATGATCCAAGTCTCTCTTGGGCAAATACAGCATGCTGGAGACTTGGGAAGAGTGTACATTATGTAACTAGTCTCAGCTTCACAGCCGATTTAGATAAAAATGACATTTTGCTTCCCAGAACGAGATGTGGGTAAAGAAATTTTGTCTTGATCAAATGCAGCAGCTGTTGCAGTTTATATTCAAGTGTGATGCAAATCAAGGCCCTGTTTCTGCTCTATTCCATTCTGTCCAAAGAGAGAAACATTGATTGGTTGTTGTTTTGGGTTTTTTTCCCTGAGAATTGGCCTGTGGTTTGACCCCAGTAATTATAAATGATTAAAAAAAATATATATACAAATTCTGGCATATTCTAATGACACATATAAACAATTTAAAAATACTTAAGTGATGAATCTGTGTTATAACAACCAGCTGCAGAGTACTTATAACTGGAGTATGTTAAACCATTTAAATATTCCAAATGTTATGTACAACAGATTTTGCACTAATTCATTATGAAAACAGCAATTTCATTTAATCATTTATTAGCTATTTATAAGGTGTCTGCATATTAAGTATGCATACAGATTGTTGTTCAACCTGGCGACCAGTATAATGATTGTATGAGTGTCACCCGTGTGTAATCACTAACGATCTTTTTTGGGGATCATTGTTCTCAACTACTGTTTACCAGCATGACTGATGTGTAATAGAGTAAATGAGTCCTTGACCCTCTATGAGGGGAAAAATACCCCAAAATTGCTCAAAACAGTACTCAAATCTTAATATAAGTTATTCATTACTTGTACCATAGGTGCAACTCTCATTAGGAGTTTGTTACCTATTTTGCATACGTATCAGAATCATCTTACTTATTGTAGAATCATAGGATACCAGGTTGGAAGGGACTTCAAGGATTATCTGGTCCAGCCTTATCTGTTGATTAAAGCTTTATATATATATATATAAAAGAAGTTTCAAAGATCTTAGTTATGCCTTACAGCATAATATAAAATGCTAATACTAACAATAAATGTAAAAATGTGCAAAATCAAATACACAGCCATCTTGCTAAAATTCAGCTGATCAGGCTCAAAAAATTCTTTTCCATGTGTGGTCACATGCTTCTCTGCCTGCTGCATAAACCAGGATGTGCACTAAATTATGTGGAGATTAAATAGGACTGTTTAAATTCTTAGAGAATGTTAAAATTCCTACTAATAGGATTATTTATCACATCTAGTCTTACTCCTAAAATGAGTATGTGAAGCTGGAAGAGACCTTCTAGACCTTAACAGTCTTGAACCTTGCTACTGCAAACACCTCACTATATAGTCCGGTTTCAATATATGTAGGTACAGACTATTTATAAAGAGTATAGGAAAGGGATAAGGTTTTGTTGCAAATAATAACTTTCTCACACACACAAAACCTTGTATTGTTTGTTTTCCCCTTTCCAAGTAGGTAAATATAAAAATTCCTCTTGCCAGCAAAGAACTGATAAACTACCGAAGATTTAAAATCTCCAGCAGATTCCCATAGTGATACATTGCTTTGTTCTTTCAACTTTAAATGCAAATATTTAGTGCTGAGGTATTTGAGGTTAGCTATACTATGCATTTCTTGTTGGAAGAACAGACTCTGATAGACAGTGAAAATGTGAATTATTCACAGAGAGATTTGGCATTGTTTCTGATGCTATATGCAACTGCACCTGCAAAAGCTTCACTCATTTTAACATCTGTATTGGTGCCATTTTAGTTAAATCTGAATCTATATTTTGTTGTAGATGTCTGGGATGCTGTCATGGATTCCAGTAGTCTTTGTCTGATCTATAGATATATACATACACACATATGAGAGATACTTCTTTTTAAAAGTAGTTTTCTTTTCAATTGTGAAAATTGTGCTCCTTAGGAAAAAAAAAAAAGTTTTTTTTTAAAGAAAGGCAACAACAAAAGTCAGCAACTGATAAAATTAAATGGGAGATAAGGAAAACTCTGAAAAGCCAGAATCTTGTCACACATCAGTACCTGTGGGCATTCAACAATGTGGCACAATATCACAGTCAATCAAAATGAATATTGTTTAAGCAACAGTGACTGAGTGTAAAGTATTTCAGCAATTAATGAGAGACTGAAAGAAACTGCTAGCTTGCAGTAATCAAGAGAACTCATTTGGGTATTAATTGCCAGGAATACCTGCAATGAAGCCTTCACTGCTGTTACAACTTGAAATCAATGGAGAAAACGGTATAGATTCTTTTTGCGTAACAAATATGCATTTGCTGTTTATCTATTTTTTCAGTGTTTGTTCATATCACCTAAATATGTTTCCAAAAATAGAAAGGAGGAAGGTAATTATCAAAAATTATCTACCAGGGCTTGTATAAAGTACTGCTTTTGCTGCTGCCTAGAAGAAATATGTTACAGGCATCAGTAATTGAACTACCAAAACTAGCATAAAGCCAACAAGAATTCATGGATTTGTCAGAGTTGGAAGGGACCTGTGGAGATCACCCAGTCCAACTCCCCTGCTAAGTGGAATTGCCCAGAGCACGTCACTCAGGGCTGCATCCAGGTGGGTCTTGAAGATCTCCAGAGAAGGGGACTCCACGACCTCTCTCAGCCTCTCAGCAGCCTGTTCCAGGGCTCTGGCACCCTCACTGTAAAGAAGTCTTTCCTCATATTTGAGTGGAACTTCCCATGTTCCAGCTTGAGCCCATTCCCCCTTGTCCTATCGCCTGAAACCACTGAAAAGAGTCCAGCTCCAACATCCTTCAATCCACCTTTCTGGAACTTGTAAACATAGATTAGGTCTCCCCTCAGCCTTCGCTTGTCCAGGCTAAAGAGTCCCAGCTCCTTCAGCCTTTCCTCGTAAGGGAGGTGCTCTAATCCCTTCATCATCTTTGTTGCCCTACACTGGGCTCTCCAGTAGTTCCCTGTCCCTCTTGAACCAGGGAGCCCAGAACTGGATGCAGTATATTCCAGTTGTGGCCTCACCAGT